>CABEEJ010003666.1:0-47214 GCA_901482245.1 Timema douglasi
ATGTGGACTGGATATAGCTAGGTCAAGATAGAGATAGGGTGTAATGATGTGGACTGGACATAGCTAGGTCAAGATAGAGATAGGGTTTAATGATGTGGACTGGATATAGCTAGGTCAAGATAGAGATAGGGTTTAATGATGTGGACTGGATATAGCTAGGTCAAGATAGAGATAGGGTGTAATGATGTGGACTGTACATAACAAAGTCAAGAGAGTGGTAGGTGGCGTACTTTAAATGGGACAGTAGACAAAGTAGTTGGTAATAAAAAATAAGTTACATAATGTAATCGCAAGCGTTCTGGAGATGGACATGAGACCTTGTTTCTAAGTAGAGCAGGCCAAAGTTGAGCTGATCTCCAGACAGTGGGCCAGGCTATATGACCTTGACAGGTCAAAATACATAGCACACGTGCAACAATCACAGCGTACACGTGGACAAGCGTGCGTAGTATTGTCTATCCTTCTCCTCTCTCGAGGCTGGTCTCCACATCTACCACTCGGCTATACAGTGTGGGGAATAAACTACTATATTATGTTCTTTAAGTTGAAAAATAATATTCAATAAGGTATATCCGTGCAATTTTCGAAATTAGATATCCAATCCTAGAGTTAAGGCTAGCATACAGAAGGGGAAAAAAAGAAAAAATCAATTTATCAAAATCCGCTCTAATGATTTTGATTATAATTTATATCTAGACACTGTTTATTATAAACAAGATGGCAATTCTCATTTTCTCATGAAAATGACATTGAAGGTACTTTACAAATGGAAATTTTCCAATTTTTATCATTTCTGCGCAACTATTTGAAATACGAAATAACTTATCATTGTAAAATTGTAGTACTATTAAAGATAAAAATCTTTTATTTCAAATAAATTTTTATAAAACAAATAATTTCTGATCTATAAGCAAATAGATATACCTTTTAATTTAGTTCTTTGAAAATGAGATTGATTCTTATGCTCTTTGGGGGACAAATATGTTTCTCTTTTCTCAATTTTTCTGTAATAGTGTTCCTAGTTCTTAATGTCATAGAGAAAGTAATAGTGAGTATTATTTAAATTCTGATTTTTGGTGTAGTGTTTTTACAACCATGTATAGATCTATTAATTCGTTTTAAAAATCTTATGAGTATTTAGTAAATGTATATTTTAAGATAAAAGAGAGAGAGAAAGTCTCCACCTTACTGTTTATTTGGTTTAAGGGGTCATGAAACGTCGACATTTATCAAAATATCGAGTTCTACTTTTTTGACAATCACTGTACTTTCTCTCAGAGTTGTCGAGAGAAAGAAAATATGCAAATTTATGCATGAGCTATTTATTTATTTTTTTATTTTTCATCCACCTCATGCTTAGCTATAGGTTTTTGAAGTTATAAGCATCTTATCAAAACCGGGGTGGTTTTGGTTGAAATATAGGCGTTTGCTAGAACAACCATTTCTACAGTTCTATGCTAGAACCAAACTATTTTTTGTAAGTAGCATATTCGTCTACAAGCAGTGTTATCCGTGCTTAGCACGAGTAAGATGCGTCAAAACTATTCCAAAATTAGTACATTCTTCAATATACGCCAGCCAGATATTTTTTGGTGCCCCCTTACATACAACATTTCAAGTCTTGCCATTGGGCGCTAGAATCAACAGTATTTTGGGGTTTTTTTCTTCTTTTATAGAGACGATGTATAAACTGCCCATGAAAAAAGCAGAATTCTGATAGATAAATTCCTGCTACTTCAAAATATTGCCCTGGTGCTTTATTGATGGCGATACTGAAGCAGAGTTTTGACGGGACTTTAGAGTCGCTTAAATTAAAATGAATATTCACGCTGTATTGATGGGGTTCGGGATATGATCACGTGATGTCTTTCAGCACAGTCAACTAAAATCAATGCCTCGATAATGTTTGGGTTCAAATCAATGACTTGTATTAATTTATTTGATGTATTTAACTTGTGCTTTCAGAACCGACTGACTAGATCAGCACATGAGAATGTTACGAGCGAGAGTGAAAGAGCTTACCAATTTTGCAGGGAAAAGTATTTTCACATACCTTTCGGGTTCTTTTACCCGCCACAATAGACATGGGACTGATGGATTCCCTTCCCCTCCGAAGTAAATTGTGCTACGGATATTTATCGCTCAAGAAATATTAGTTGAACCCGGCTGGGTTTGACCCCATTAACGTCGAGTACTAAGGGGAATACTCTACCCCAAGACCACCAAGGTCGACAAGGGCTTGTAACCGAGTTCCATTATAAAGTGTTGGAGAATTTATATAACACATTTACATATCTTCAGAATGAGCTCATGGGATAGCATACCTGGTGGACTGAGTGAATTTAAAAATTCAACATGGGAGTTAGCTATTTCTTTTTCATTTCATGAGAGATTCTGATATATGGTATATTTTTACTAAGCTATAGTATCATTTTCAAAAAGAAAACCATTTATTCCAAGACATTACCAATAATGTTAGAACCGGTGACCTGGTGGTCTAGGGGTAAGGTGTCGGACTTCTGTGCTGGGGGTCCGGGGTTCAATCCTCGGTCCCGGCACAGATTTATCTGATTACCAAACCCTTCCTTCACCTCTGACAAGACATCTTGTGAATGTGGGGAATGCCAGGCCTCCACCGTGGTTCGGATTCCACGTTAAACTGTAGGTCCTCCATTTCATCTCACAATCACCCTACCATTACACATTAGCGTAAGTGNCCACCGTGGTTCGGATCCCACGTTAAACTGTAGGTCCTCAATTTCATATCATAATCACCCTACCATTACACATTAGCGTAAGTGCGTATAACCCGAACGGGTAGTAAGACGCAGTGCTAATAATAATAATAATAATAATAATAATAATAATAATAATAATGTTAGATTGGTGTCACACATAAATATTTTTAAAAATTCTATATATACCTAACATATTATTATTATTACATATTCTGTCTTACGACAGGTCCAATCCTTTTGTCAGTGAACTTAGACCGCCAATGTGCCCTGTTCTATGCCTTCTATTTAAATTCCCATTGTATTATTTCCTTACATTCATCCAATATTTGAATCCTCCTCCTATTCTCCTCTTTCCCTCAAACTTTCCTTCAATGATATCGTCCAGAAGACATTTTCTTCTAAGGATAAATATAAATATTAATTTTTGTATCTAAAACAAATATTTAAAGTTATATTCTACGTGAAGTTTCGTTCCCATAATTATACAAATTCCTGTAACTTTGTAAGGACACTTTTTTTTACCGTATGGTACCAATCTTTGACCGGGAGAGATATAGTATCTAGTTGGGTCGTCTGTTTGTGTAGATAGATCGTTACACAGGAACACCTATGAAGTACCCAGGGTACACCCTGAGACCCTACTTCTCGGTTCTCTCACCCCTGGGTACGCCTTTATTTAGTAAGTGTTCATACTTAGAGCTAGGACACGTTATGTAAGTTTCTAAATATTAAACATGAATAAATAACTTTATTTATTTATTTTCTGCACTTTAATTATCATATATATCAGATCCATATGGTATATTTAATATTTGTACATTTTCTCTCCTTAAGGCAGTTGGGAGGCTGTGCTTTCAAACCCTCATCGGAATGTTTACCTGTCCTTGCCTTGGTGGCATGAAATTTAAAAATGAAATCTCATTTTTCAGTTCTAGGCTAGTAATTAATAAATCGGTTTACCCAATTTAAAAATACCATGCATATTGAATTACTTTGCATAAATATTTATTATTACCCTAACTTTTTTATTTTATAAGTGGAGTTTTGAGGAAAACTTGTAATTGAAACCTTTTCCCCCCATAAATGCTACGATACCGCCTCAAATAAACCATACAGACTCCAAAATGCCTGCTCCTCGACCTCAGTCGTAGACCAGCCTCACTGTTCTACAGTAGGTACAGTTTTCACTACAGTAACAAGCTTACACACACTAAAGAAATTCATAAGTTTTCACTACAATAACAGGTTTACACGCACTAAAGAAATACATACAAGTTTTCACCCGTCCTAAAACTTTTTTTCCATGCCCTTTTAGTTTAAGATAAATAAAATTAAGAGTAAAATTTATTTATTAGGGCAATTTAAGGTCAGGTGGAGGTCCTTTTGTGTTAACCAGTCTGATAGCCAGCCCTTGAGTTAATTATCACGACAGTGGGCTCTTATATTATGGTCTGAATATAGTATTTCTTTACACCTCAGGAACAGAGCTCAAAACTACGTCTAAAATACCTTTTGCGGTTAATAATGAGTTGATAATTTCCTCCTTCACATTGTCTGGCTATTTTTTTTATGAAATGTCTAATTCATATGTAAAATTATGAATCAGTTTATAGTTATTATGTTGAGTACATATCATACATGATCTTAAATTTATAACTCTACGCAACCAGAAAATTATTTTTGGAGCGTTTCATACCTGTTTTGGCAAGTGGTAAGTCCTCCAAAAGGAGATGGTGCCTTATTTTAATGATCATTAATTTACCTTTTTTCGTACACAATTGTTGATGTTGATGTTATGAATGTTAAAAGGTTCCGATTGACTACTAAGCTAGACATCGAGTAGGAAAGTAAAAATACACGAGTAGTAATATTTTCGCCAGGAATGAAAGAGGGGGGAATTTTATCCACTTAAACACCGCCCAATGGAACGGCTCTGCACTGTGGACTTCAATGTTGGTGTTTTTCTCTTAATGATCGTAACTCTTGAATTAATAGAACTGGGCTGGTTTTTGTTGGTATAGAAATGAAATACTTTAAAGTTTATCTATAACCAATCGTCGTAAGTGTGCCAGAAATAGGACTAATGATGACACTGACGAGTAGATGGTTGTCAGAACTCACTGGTTCCTGGACGTTGAGGCAGGAGTTCAATCCGAGCCGATTTCACTCAGGGTGGTTTGTCTATCAGAAGCTGTTCCTTCTCTTCTCTAATTTTAAGCAGTTCCTTATTTATTTCCCCCACCCCTCTATCCTTCTCTCGCTTTAAATGCGATATTTTAAATGGTATGGAAGGAAACGTTAGCTAAGGTCTAATTTCTTTCAATTTTTACGACAAAAACGTTTTTTGGACAAAATAAATCAACTATTGCTTATACATTTAGTTAAATCTTTAACATGTCGACCTCCGTGGTCTTGGTGTAAAGTACTCCCCAAAGGAACAGATGTTCGTAGGTTCAAACCCGGCCGAGATCGGTGGAGTTTTCTTGAGCGAGACAAATCCATAGTACAACGTCCTTAGGAGGAGGAGAAAAGCCATTGGTCGATTGTGGCAGGTAAGAACCTTGGAAGGTGAAAATACTTTTCACAGAAACATTGGTAGGCTCTTTCGTTCTCGCTCATAGAAATTCTAGTATGCTGATATAATTAGTCGGTTCAGAAAGTGCTCGTTAAATACCACAAATATATATTTTTTAAGGTACACATAGTTCTTGAATATTTTTTCACGAGCATTACGTAACTTAACAAGGATTTTTTCTTTGAATTAAAAAAAGTTTCTGGTAAATTCTAAATGGCGCATGTCCGATATTCAAGAACTTTCAAGGTTATGATATGTAGAAGGATAAACTAAACGTTTTAAAATAACAAATACATTGTTATTTTGTTCAAACAAAGATTTGTTTGATGAAAACTGCAAGATTACTTCCCATATCACCTTAAATCTGTTGATTGCCAGTAAGCATAATATAAGGGACTGACAAGATAATTAGTAGATCTGGTCCCATGACATTGTTTTAAAAGCCACGTAAATATAAACTTACAAGAGCATGTTCCCAGACTCTTTGCGGATCTTTAGATCCTTTATGAAGGTATCAGATCCTACAAAATGAACCCAAACGTAAATAAGCCTCTTTTCAAACGTTGATAGGGTCGGACACAGGTTATTTTTATTTGTTTAAGTTTTTGTTGTTGATGTTGAAGAGAGACGAGAGCTGGACTGAAGGTGAACTAGAAGTTTGTAAAGACTTGTTGATAAGTTGTCTTCCATCCATCTGCCTCCAGGGCAACAACTAGAGTGTGCTAGGGTTGAAGGTTAACTAGCGAACTACTGGAGTCAACACTTATCATCACATTAAATTAGACCAGTTATCAGGACATAAAGTGATCCTGGACCATTACACGGAGTAGATCAAGTAGGAAAAGGTTCTACACACGTGGTAAATTACTGGCAGGCCTTCCTTCCACTTTGGATAAGGTTTGGGTTTTTTATGTACCATAAACTCCTTAAGATCTCTAATATTACAAATTTAACATATTTTAATGTGGTAGTAAAATATTAATAGAAATAATTATTTTAAAAACAATAACAATGGAGTTAAACTGACATATATTGTCTTTAGTCAAAAAACGTATCAAGAAGGGAAACTGTGAGCTAGAAAAAATAATTTATTTTTTATTATTTACAACCAACCCATAGAACAAGAAAAAGCTTTGCTGTCAAACACAAACACGAAGTTTGATAAAAGATATGATGAAATAATAAAAATACTTTAGAAATGAGTTTTTTCTTTCGTGCTTACAGTAATGTTTTATGATAGTCCAGGAAATAATTTATGAGACTGACCAAACAGCTTGGTATAATTAAAATAATGAGAATTGCAGTATCTATGGGAATATTTTATATTTGTAACATATATTAAAATTAAAAACGGTGAGAGTATATTTCAAAGCAATTTAATAAATTGTGGTACTGATGTGCTTTAATAATTTAAAAAGATAATCTTATCAAACATATTTTTAATCAAATCAAATGTAAAAATGAAGCCCATCTACTGAAATATGCTAGTGTAGGTTGCAGGTGCTAGTGGCAAGTCAGACGTAGTTGGGCCACAGTAGTTACAACACCCTGGAGTCTGTCGTACCGACCAATTCACAAGTAAATAACAATTAACGTACTAAATATCAATGAATACATTTTGAAAGTGTTTTATATTTAAGATCACTTATTGAAATAAGTATACGATTTAATTATATTGAATTTGCATGCAAACAAACGATTTTTAAGATTCATAAATCATTTTTAAAGATTTGGGAACTGCTTTATATCGAATTTTAAAAAAGAAGCGAGCACATGCGCAGTAGATAGGCCTACAGACATATAGTGACGCAAGTGTTTTTACAGTTTTTATAGAATTGAAATTTTTTTTGCTTAAATAAATCAAATATTTATCCAGTAGCAACTTAAAGCTTAGTTTTCTGCACAAGCTAATATCAACAGATCTTGAATTTCTGTCAAGGATGTCCTGGAATGTTGTCAAAACTTTTTCTGTTTATTCAAAAAGTCTTGACAAAATTCCAGGACACTCTTAACATATATTCAAGATCTGTTGACATTAGCATGTGCAGAAAACTAAACTCTAAGTTGCTGCTGGAGAATTTTTTTTATATAAAAACTGTAAAACTACTCACGATCCCTTCTGCCGCACCTTAAGGTATTGCCAAAAAAATATATATATATATATATATATATATATTCTAGCATATTATATATAAACATAACTATTATATTGTGTCTTTATATATACATATATATATATATATATACACTCACACACACAAAAGTATAACTATGGCAGTTATGATTACACATTGGTTAATAAAAAGGAAGAAATTATTAGCTAGCATTGAAAATTGGGAATGAAATAAGAAAATATGTAACCCAAAACACCTCTAATCCTTCGTTAAGTTATTCTTTGACGCGACCCTCCATATGACAAATGACGCTCTCCATTCCGGAAATAAAAAAATAAAGGTTTTTAAAAGAAAAAATGGGAATTAATTTAGTGAATAAGCAATTGAAAAATCTTACAGTAGTTAAATTTTCAAAAATAATCATAAGAAATAGTTTTATTTCTATTTTTCTTAAATATTTTTTTTTTCAAAGTAACAGGCTCTTAATATGTCTTAGGATGTTAGTGTTATTAAAAAAAAAAATTAATTCAATAGATAAAATATCAATTCATCTATGATCCTGTTCTTGCCTGCTTAACGAATGCCACAGATTGTATACAGCATTTATCACTTCACTCGTAGGCCTACTTGTAATTACATAAATGGAAATAAAAAGAAAATGCCAGATGAAACCTGTTATATGATCTTGCCATTACATAATTAACTACGAACGCTCAGCAAGAAAAGTATTAATTTCCAAGCCACTTAAATGTAAATGACGTGCCAGTTTTTTTTGTTTTTATTGCTGTAGTGTTGGTTGTCTGGGAGTGGTGGTCCATGTAAAACAATGTAATTATCGCGTCAAGCCGAGACTACCTGTTTCCTTGGGCCTCATATCGGTGGTGGATATTACACGTCTATCACCTCCTTCGGTTCAAACACTCTTGGACAAGTAGGAAATAGGGGGAGGGGGTGCCTGGTTGGTTAGGTTCTTCATGTCTTATCACCAGTCAAGCATACCAGCATATTTACACTAATGTGGGATGAAAGATAACACGTATTTTTTAAATATTTTATGACAAAAAACATGTTTTGACATAAATTAATAATATAGGAATATATTTAGTTTAAGTATCTACATATTATAACGTCTTGGCAATTTTTAAACATCTTTATTAACCACTTTGGTGGCCGCGTGGTCTAACGCGCTACTTTCGTGGTAGATTAGACTGCCGATGATGGAGATATCAAGGTTCGAATTTTGGTAGGGTGTACTGAAGGTGATTTTCCCAAAAAACTATTTTCCCCTCTCCGTCGACGTAAATGCGTATACACTTTCTTAAAAGATAATCTTCCCAATCCCTAAAACTATTCGTGTAATTAGTATATAAGCGTATAACCCTAACTGGTAGTAAGATAAAAAAAAAATTAAATAGACATATCGTAATTAGACCAGGACTATCTCGCTTTATTTAAAATATTTCTGGTCAAATTTTGTAACGCCCATGAAACATCTTTGGTAGCTGTTGTGAACGCTGGGTACTGAAAACTAACATACAAAATCAATATTGAATAACTATAAAATATTTAAGGAAAAATCCATTTTTGCTAAAAAGAAGTTCAAATAATATTAATATATTTGCTCAACACGCACTTTTCAAAATATTTTTCTTTTCGTTTCGAGTGGATACGTATCATAATTGAGTATTAAAATGTTTTAATAGAATTACTCAAATGATTTTAATTTAGATTTTTGTACACTGTAATAATTAGCCAATCAGGTTTAATCTAATTTGTATTTAATATACCGTCGTTTAAACCAATTATATGTCCAAAGTTACATTTAGATACCACATATGTTTTTGAAACACATTTTAACGTTTAGTAAGGAAAAATAATTGAGTATTTAAAAAATCCAATCAATATTTTCTGATAAATAATTATAAAAGATGTCAAATAAGGTTGTAATAAATATTAAACAAGCTTGGAAAATATACATGAAACACTATTAACATTTATATCAGAAATAAAAATGGTAATATAAAATAATTAGCATACATTTTAATCGATGGTGACCCCCGATTTTTGATAAGACTCCAGTCTCGGTTGTGATTTAATGGATTTAGAAAAAAATTATATGTGCCCTTAACATGGATGGATCAAAGGATGCTCTATCATTTCGATGTTCGAGTATCGATTGAAATAATTGACAGGTTTATTTTCCCGTTGGTAGCCCATCCCTTAACTCATTTGGAGTAAAAGCAAGGAAACGCTAACGTTAAACGCATCCAAAGAAGAAGAATCAATCCTTCTCTCATGACACCCGGCCACGAAATGAACCCCTGGCCCCTAGCCACATGGGACCTGGCCAGAGTCAGTACCCCGAGCTCCTGGTCAGGTTGATCTGCCTCGGGGGTGATCAGCTGAGACGGGTTGTTCTTGTTGCCTGCCCCCCCCTCCCCTCCTCTCTGTCTTCCGAACCAACCAGTCTCGACAATAAGAGGAGTTGTAGAGCCTACTAGAACTACTACTACCACTACTACGCCGTAGTAACAGCCCGGGTGTGAGGGCGGGGGGAACGAGGGGGTTAGGGACCTCACCGTGGCTCCAGGAGGTACTCTTGCTCTTCTCCAAGCAAGACAAGCTTAACTCTTGGCTCTGTCTGCATTTCGATTATGGCTGTTCCGTTTATTATTATTATTATTATTATTACTATGCTCTCGCAGTAGACTGGACTACCCATGACAAGGAGATCAAGGTTCGAATATTGTTCGAGTGTACTGAGGTGTTCTTTTTTCCAAAATAGTTTTACACTCTTCCTCCACACAAATGTGGGTACACTTCCTCTAAATATAACCTTCCTAATCCCTAAAACTATCAGCGTGATTAGTCAATAAGCATATAACCCGAACAGGTAGTAAGACGTGGAGCTAAAATAGAAAAAAGAACACATGTGGAGGAGACCCTTTGCTCGATTATAGTTTGTGCCCTTCACAACATCCACCAGGTGGCGAAGAGGGAGCTGGACAGAAAACCTCACCTCGTTTACTCTCGCAGCTTTACAAATGGATATACGGTACTTTAAATTATCAGCTTGTGGCGAGGGAAACCAGCAAATAAAAAAAAAAGTTTGTGTTGGGAGATTTTTTTTTTAGGTAGAGGTAAAGTCCCTTGGACCTGTAAAAGTGTACTCATCTCTCTAACAGTGTTGCCGTTTTTTCCTCGGGCGTCACGCCATCCCATGACTAACACACATACTCATATACACACACACACACACATTCAACTCACAAAAAGTGAACTGGAAATTAATGATGCCAGGGTGTTTTTTTACTTTTTATTATTTTATTCTTATTTTGAATTGAGTACTAATTTTAACATCATTACAGGATCATAAATACAATGCCATTACAAGTTGTTTTTTTATATCCATGGTAGATTGAAATAATACGATGATGTGAAGGTTCGCGTGTTCGTATCTTACCATCTACATTAGTTGGTTAGACGGTCTAGGGCCTACTAACATAATAAAACATATTAGCATTAATTTCCACAAGTTCTAATATACCTGATACACAATAATAATTATGATAGTTTCATGACCCAAGGATATAGCTCTACCTGCTATTTATGTAGAGCTGCACTGATTAGAACTATCAAGTTACTTAACTTGAACTTTATTTACACACATAAGATATACATAACTTACAAGCTAAGAAAACCTAAGTACGCCTTATACTAGGACTACACAGCCAGTACTAGAGACTAGAAAATATATTTACTAAGTAAATATTACAACGAAGTCATTACAAACTGTCAATATCTTCTTGAATCCAACAGGAATCGAACTAACGTCTCATAGACTTGCTGAAAACCACTTTAACCACTTAAAAACTGTAATAAAACTGCACCAATTGTATCATTAATTATTAAATTAATTCTCTTAATATCAATTTTGAACGATAAATATCTTTGATCATCTAGAATCTGAAAGCAATACGTTGCATCGTTTTGGTGTAACTTAAAACGTAAATTAATATAGATTGTTACCATGACATAATATATTATGATTCATGTTATTGTATTGAATTTATCTTTCGCTTTACAAATATGGTATTATATTAAACCCGCATCTGTGGACACCTTATATAAACATCAGTCTCCTTTAATTTGGTTTTCCGGTGACGGGAAGGTCGGGATTTGAATCCTAAATGGATTTTTTGCGGTGGATTTTCCTAAATATTTCTCTCCCCCTCTTTACACGAATATGAGCACAATTCCTCTAAATTATGCTTCTCGTTCCTACCCTATTACATAAATAGTTACTTGGCTTAGCCCAATACTATCATATGTGTATACCCCACATCTTATGTGTATAAACAATTTTTGTAAAACACATAATCTTGTATTGAAATACGTAATTTAATTGCGCCCCTGCTCAGGTGAGAGTGTGTGCCCCTTTTTTTGAGCTCCAACCGACTTACAAACTGATCAAAGGTCCTACCTACGCTCACCCATCATTTATCCACTCAACTTTCCCTTGTTTTTTGTGTGTAGGTATACATTTTGTATTTATTGACCGGTCTC
This sequence comes from Timema douglasi, assembly GCA_901482245.1. Classification (NCBI taxonomy): domain Eukaryota; kingdom Metazoa; phylum Arthropoda; class Insecta; order Phasmatodea; family Timematidae; genus Timema; species Timema douglasi. The sequence goes on from CABEEJ010003666.1 coordinate 11,994, forward strand.
TATTGACAATCTTCAGTTTATCGAACCATTGCGCGCGTGAAGAGCTCGTAACTAAACACATCAAACTGTGAAAAGTATTGGTGTTAGAGGAATGAGTCTTATATCAAAATAAATTTCAGTTCAAGATGATCATTTCATACACTTATACTACCCATCTATTTCAATTAGGAAAACCTTTTACACAGAGTGAAAATATGTCTGGAGTAAAAACCTCATTATAGTTCTTTCATTAGAAAACAATTTTTTCAAAACAAACCAATTGAAGTATGGTAATTTTAATAATGACCTCATGTCTTTTAAGTTTTTTTTAAACAAATTCTTAACAAACTACTGTGGTTGTTCAAGTAGTTTACGAGAAACGGTGAGTTATGTTTTAGGATTTTCGAGTATTTGATAACGGTAAACATGATGCCGCTTGGACTACCCTGCAAGAACTTATGAATGTGGCCGTCTGGCGCGCTCGTATCGTGAATTCAAATATCGTCTTCACTTTGCGCGGAGCCTATACTAAGGACAAGAATCAATTATTTTTAATGCCTTCAAGTAACTTAATACCATATAAAAACTAAATATCAAGTTTGATAAAATTTCACTAAATAGTTTTGATTGTTGGCCCGCGTACAGACAGACATGGAGGCAGACAAAATTGGAACACCCACTTTATTTTTGGGCTAGGGGGCACATTAAAACTAAATGGAAGATTGATCATAGTCTAGGTTTGAAAATTGTTACAATTACAACTTTTTTTAGTAGTAAAATGTAATTAAATGTCAATAATAATTCAAAGCACACTTGTAAACCCATATATACCGTTAATAAAAACAAAATGCATGTTGTGTGCCATTTATAGGATGAGAGGCGAGTGCTTGCTATTAGAAACGTTACTCAAGCAGACACGGTTACTTACAGAAGAGATTGTAAATCTCTGATCTGATCATCCATTTAGATCATTGTCTGATAAAGTGACGTGTTGTGTTGGGGAAAAGTGGCAACGTCGTACACCTGGGGTAAATTTAAAAAGGGAAACTCTCCTCAATGTGGAGACATGTTTCTTTGTTATTGACAGATGATAGTTCTCTTACATGGGAGACGCCCCCTTTAGGTCTACAGGGAAGGGTTGGGGGCGAGGGGGGATCGTGACCTTTCCAGCCCTCTGCGAAACCAACAACAGGATAATATAGTGTGTGTATGTGAGAGCTAGCCAATTACTTCAAAAAATAGCACTATCGACCCTGCGATATATGTAGATGGCTGTCGATAGAGGAGGGCCCACACAGCCAACTGTGGTGTCGGATGTGTGATTGAGCTTCACACAGGTCTCTTGATTAGTTACTGTAATTACCTCAATACTGTCACAACTGCGCAGTAACTAGAATGGAATTGATAGAGGAGTCCCATATTTGGTACAGAAGGCATAAAGAGGACTTTAAATAAATTACACAAGTTCCTCTCGTGTCATGGAGGGGGAAGGTGTGGAAACAAGTTCCACTCCTGTCATGGAGGGGGAAGGTGTGGAAACAAGTTCCTCTCCTGTCATGGAGGGGGAAGGTGTGGAAACAAGTTCCTCTCCTGTCAATGGAGGGGGAAGATGTAGAAACAAGTTCCTCTCCTGTAATGGAGGGGGAAGGTGTTGAAACAAGTTCCTCTCCTGTCATGGAGGGGGAAGGTGTGGAAACAAGTTCCCCTCCTGTAATGGAGGGGGAAGATGTAGAAACAAGTTCCTCTCCTGTCATGTAGGGGGAATATGTGGAAACAAGTTCCTCTCTTGTCATGGAGGGGGAAGATGTGGAAACAAGTTCCTTTCCTGTCATGGAGGGGGAAGATGTGGAAACAAGTTCCTCTCCTGTCATGGAGGGGGAAGTTGTGGAAACAAGTTCCTCTCCTGTCATGGATGGGGAAGGTGTGGAAACAAGTTCCTCTCCTGTCATGGAGGGGGAAGATGTAGAAAACAAGTTCCTCTCCTATCATGGAAGTGGAAGATGTAGAAACAAGTTCCTCTCCTGTCATGGAAGTGGAAGATGTGGAAACAAGTTCCTCTCCTATCATGGAGGGGGAAGATGTGGAAACAAGTTCCTGTTCTGTCATGGAGGGGGAAGATGTGGAAACAAGTTCCTCTCCTGGCATGGAGGGGGAAGATGTGGAAACAAGTTCCTCTCCTTTCATGGAGGGGGAAGATGTGGAAACAAGTTCCTCTCCTGTCATGGAAGTGGAAGATGTGGAAACAAGTTCCTCTCCTGTCATGGAAGTGGAAGATGTGGAAACAAGTTCCTCTCCTGTCATGGAGGGGGAAGATGTGGAAACAAGTTCCTCTCCTGTCATGGAGGGGGAAGATGTGGAAACAAGTTCCTCTCCTGTCATGGAGGGGGAAGATGTGGAAACAAGTTCCTCTCCTGTCATGGAGGGGGAAGATGTGGAAAAAAGTTCTTCTCCTGTCATGGAAGTGGAAGATGTGGAAAGACTTTGTAAAGCAATAGACCACAGGTTTAAATAGTATTTTTGCCAACTACAAAGTTATAAAATGTATCGTAATGATATAAATATCACAAAAGAGGGGTGTGTCAACCCCAAGTTTCAAAGCGCCTTGGCACTGGACTTGGAAAAGTAATGGAATATTGTAGTGCATGGAGGTGGTTCTCTATCTGGAATATGTCATATCATTTACACCCCTATATGTTCACGTTTAGTGGAAGTGCATTATCTCTAAACCACCTTCCCTTAAATTAGAAACATGTTCTGTTTGCACGGTGTCTTATCACTGGTTCGGGCTACGCATGTTTACACTGTTGGGTTAAGGATAAGCAAAAGGTTGAATTTAGAGGAAATGTATCTTCATTTAAGTGAAGGGAGAGCAGGGAACAAGTATCCACTCTCAATTCAACTGACCGGGAGAAAAGACCCCTGGTGCTCCGTCATCGACAAAACCGTATATAATGAGCGTGACGACTTGACCCACTCGACCACTGGTACGGGGGAAATAAATGTTGATTGAATGATGCTAAGCGATTATTGTTTACCAATACAAACTTTACCTTAAATAGCCATAAATATTAAGATAGTTACTCGGTACAAAGTGGTGTGTCTATCTCTGGTGTGAATACTAGATGAATACTTCTAACAGAGTCACGAGTCTATTATATTCAGGAGGCTACGTGTGCTTATAGCCCAACTAGACGATATCTATATCTACTATAGATAGAGACACCCAGTCTTTCCTTCAGTGTCCATCCCTTGTGTATTTGTCCAGCCCTAGCTACGCCAGAGAGGAGGGGTAGCCCAGGTAGGGAGACAGGCAGGTAAAAGGTTGCGGGTCGCCCTGTAGAGGACCCGCTCACCTTCAAACCCAGAGATTGGCCGGAGCTAACTAACACCGGGAGCTCCCGGGCACTAGCACAGCTCGCTCGACGATATAAAAACAATACAGAAACCTTACTGTCTGTCTACCTCGACTCGGAGATTAATCGTCGACACGAGATTAACCAAGCACTGAGAGAACAAGAACATCATTTCAATTCCAATTTGGTATTAGAGCGAGAGATGGCTGCAGCCGTTCACTGTTGGGAACCGTTCACGATGATTTAGTTCATTTGTCTAGTTCAGTTACATGTGAAATACAAATATCGACTGACTTGTAAGCTCGTTGGTGAACGACCTACACCTGTGCAAATGATATTATCACTATAATTACTAGGTGTTCTGTCTTACGAAGGGTCTATTCCTTCAGTCAGTGAACTTAGACCCCCAACGCACCCTGTCCTCTGCCTCCTCCTTGCTAAGCTCCTCTTTCCCTCATTCTTTCCTTCTATGATTTTATGCAGAAGACAGTTCTTCCCAAGGATTTGTTCGCTCCAGTTTTCCTTGTACCAAATAATCACATCCAAAATGGTTCTCTTCTCACCTATTCTTCTTAAGACTTGGTCTTCTCCAGCACCACATTTCAAAGCTTTCCAAGTATTCGTATTTCTTTTCTACCTATTTAAGAATGCGGCGCATGCTAAGCATGCATAGAGGATTTGCCCCTGATCTCCTGTTATTGATATTTTTTTCGATACAAGTACAGTATATATACTTTTATTCAGATAATTGAGGTGAGTGAGGCATTGATAGTTAATTTACGATACCACGTCCTTTTTTGTCACTTTGTTTATGTGGTAAATCTCAGCTAAGAGACAACGATTGCTTATTGTCACTTTGAACTAGTTCACTTAAAAACGGTAAGCCAGCTCGACTAATTCAGTTGGAGTCATTTAAACATGTATATATTATTGAGTGTCCCAAGAAAAAAATTAGACTGAAAAATCTCCACGATCTTTTAAATATATTGAAACAATTTAAAAATCAGGGAGGTGTGGAGAAAGTTAGTGAGGATGGAGTATTTTTTTAAACTATATTTACAGTTTCTTGCCTACCCCACAAGGGACCAGCGTGATTATGTATGTATGTATGTACTTATAAATGTATATATGTATGTAATTTAAGGGTAGTTTACTTTTTTAATGTTTGAAAGTGATCTTCATGATTTATTTCAAATTGAATATCTGAAAAAAAATTAATGATTTCTTTTTAATTCTTTAAATATATAAATAGTTTTAGAATAACTTACAAATAACTGATTTTAGAGAAGTTGACATTTTTTATGGTGGTTTGAACAAATTCGTTAGAAATGTGTACACACAGATCATTTATTGACTTTGGAAAACATAATTGAGTGTAGTTAACTAAAAGTTTATTTTTGGAAAAAAACTATATTAGAAAGTTTGTACAAGTTTGTCTCACTAATTTTTGTCCACGCTACATCCTTTAGGCCGTTACATTATAGACTAGGAAATAATAACACTGTCTTTGGGATGAGGAAGGTTGAATTAAATTATTTTTACCCATATTTTTGGGGAGTGAGAGTGTAAAAACTATTTAATAAAAGAACAACCTCGATAGTTTTCATTCGAACCTCGATATTTCCGTATCCAGCAAACCAGTATATTGCTTGAGGGACGCCTTCAGCTCAGACCAGTCAAGGACCAAAGTACTGTAGCTCCACAATGCTCTTAAAACATTAGCTATTAACAAATATTCCAAACGTCATATTAATTTTCCTCTTGTAGTGAACGAAGTATGCTTGGTGGTCAGAACATGAAACTAAACTCATTACGGATGCTGGACAGGCGCCCATAAGATAACACAATAATCTGCATGTCACTCGCGACGTATTTATAGGTCCGTGGAAGTGTGTGAGTGTGTTGTAACTGTAGGTTTCCGAGTCAAGAGCTAAGTGCGTGTGTATGTGTGTGTGTGTGTGTGTGTGTGTTTAGATCTTGCCAGTTTAACAGGGTTCACCCCGCGAGCAACAACTACACAAGTCTTTGTTTTTATTCCATGACGTTCAAGGTCACGACTAAACTTTTCATGTAAACGAGTTGTTGTCTCTTGACAATTTCATGAAATAGTGCTGCGTTGGATCGAATGCAATTTGCATGACAGGACATGGGTGTTTATTTAAAAAAGTAGGCCTACATGTATACACGAGATATAAATATTTATAGTATCTAATGCAGGAGTAAAGGTACTGTCGCTGTTTAGTTTTTTATATACTAAAGGTTTTAAGTATATATATAAGTATATAAAAATATATATTAAATTCTGAGAATAAAAAAGTTGTGATTAGCTCAAATCTAACTTTGAAATCCCGTTAGAATTAAAAATAACAAATACAAAAAAAAAAAAAATTGATCACTAATCCTTAAATATTTTGAGTTCAAAACAATATTAGTTAACACAACAGAGAATATTAAAAGGTGGCATAAAATTCACATAACCATATACTTTAAAATAGGACTATTTTGGAAAGTTTCAGTGATTTATAACTTTGGTGTTGCCAGACTCTATTCACCCTAATGTAAGTACATTTTTTTAAATCTTCTTCTTTATCCAATGGATTAAAATATTTATGATCATCGTGTTTAACGTGATAATTTGAAAGATATATGTCTTATTTAATGAGGACACCTCTAAAGCTAGGTGACTACTTGTTCGGAATCTTTGGGTACATCCTTGAAATAAGACTTAAATGTACCTGATGGATTCATTAGCACAGCCACCATATTCAACCTCCAGAATCATCTTATTAACATCTAACAAATGACAGTTCCAAACGATATTTATCCACACGACAGCCTGGACTCTGAATCAAATATTCCTGCTCTTATATACAGTAGCCCCATGGCTTCTTTGGTGCTGACTGACAGCTCACAGCTGACTTCTCACACTCAACATTTAGGTAAATACCTAAATTTTGACTGTCAGAAGTGACAAGTGACAGAAGATACATAACTTGGTCTGGTAACTTTTCAAAGCCGTCAGCTGTGAGCTGTCAGTCAGCACCAAAGAAGCCATGAGGCTACTGTACATATATATATATATATATATATATAGAGAGAGAGAGAGAGAGAAAGAGAGAGAAAGATAAAGAGATAGATAGATGGATAGAGAGATAAAGAGCTTCTACTGAGACACTTTTATTTTCAAAGCATTATTAAATAAAAATATCCCATTAACTTTATTTCCTATAAAATCCGACTATCACCAATATAACAATTCAAGATATCAATGTATTGTATCACTCACTGACTGAAGGGAAGCCTCAACCTTTCAATGGCCCCCTTTCCTCATTTTTGTGGTAAAAATGAAATTTAATAGATATTACAAAATTGAAAGAAGGATACGCTATTCAAATAAATACCATGTCATCGCTGATAACTTTTCTTTAAAATACTCAAAGATTTGTCAAAATAATTATGCCTCACATATTATTTTCTATTTATAATTTCAGTGCGTAGGCTGGTTCCTTATTTTCTTGTACATTATCCTTCACTTTCGTTGTATTTATATATCAAAGCAGCACTACATTCCACAGACTTAATTTATTGACACTGTCCAACTACACAAATACAAAAAAACAACTATAATGTGTATTATGTTCCATTTAAATGTCTTCTATGTCTCCCATTAATGGTTTTAGAATTTATGGCTCCAAAAATGCCAAGGAAAGATTAGGTCCCTTTATTCTAAAAGTTAGGGCACTAGAATAGTCGAGCAGGAATTCATAAACATCAGAAACCAAAGTGGGTTTATAATTTTGCTGAGTGGAGCAGTCCTGCATTAGGAGAACAAAAAGGAGAAGAGTAAAATACTAATGTCAATGCAAATAGTGTTATGACTCTCAATTAGATTACATCATTATATTCACAAATATTCATTCTAGGATCTGATTTCAGTTACTTTCGTTTTCCGGGCATTTAGGTCTTAATAATTAACCAAAATATGTTGATTGTGGATCTTTTCAGTGTGGGAAGTTTCATTTTTTATCTATGTTTACAAGTTGAAATTTCTATATCTGAAAAGTCCAAGCATTTGTATATTTTGACTGATAATGATGTCGTAAATGGCCAGGAAATGAACGGTAACTTATTTAGGAGCCTAGTTTGTATATTTATTAATCGAGTTATTTAATTTGATAAAGAGCTATCACACAAATTGTATTGGCGTTTGTACTGTCCTCCATTGTTAGTTTTCCCACTGCCGGACAGCTCCACCCTGCCCCTTAGTGGATGTCAGGGGGGCGTATAGAAACTTGTGTTGGGTAAAGGTATAGTAGAAGTGTCTAGCGGACTCCCTAGAAAGATGAACTTTCTACGTCCTCGCTTCCCTTTCTTTGTCTATTGTTCTTGCGGTAAACGTGAGTCCTTTCGGGAATAGCTGATGAGCTTGTAGTATTGAAGACCCTGAACTTTCTCGGTTAATGGCAAGCGCTACACTTTCAAGGTCAACACATTTTCCCTAAGAGACCAATCTAACAAATGCATGTTGTTATGTGAATTATTATTTCATAGTCAGCCCGTTTAACAGTGGATCATGGCAACTACTTATTACTACACCCTGCCACCCATCCCGGCTATCCACATGCTTACACTTAAGAAATATAACCGAGGAGGTTCGAATTTAAATAAAAGGTACACGCATTTTGCTGCATGTAAAGTGAGAATCCACTGTTAACGTGACTCCCTGTAGGGATTCAAAACCCGATTTTCTCGTCACCAGCAATTCATTCTAATGGGAGAGAGACGCGTTTGACCAGAGATGTTCCACCTTTTATTTTGACTTACGGCACACTCAGCAAGGCTCTAAAATGGTCAAGGCATACCATCATTTTTTTTAAGGAGAGATGTTATCGTTAAATACTAAAATTTAAATTGTGTTTAAAAATTCAATAGCTAAAATTCTATTGATTGTGCTATTTTGAAAAATACGGTAGTGTTGATTTTAAAATATTTATTTTTATTTCTAAAATATTTTATCACTCTTTTTTATCTTTCCCCAAACTCTGACCTTCTGACCTTTCGCGGAACACTGGTTGAAAATGCTGCGTTAAACAATGCGATTTATTAGCTATATTAATATTAGTCATAGGTCAAGCCACATTATCTTAAGTCGTCACCATTGACAGAGCTTAATAATGCTGTTAAAATAATAATAATACAGTAATACCTTTCATTGATACCCGCCTCGGTGGCGTAGTTGGCTAACGCGCTAGTCGTGTTGAGCTCGACTGCTGAAGACGGGGAGATCGAGGTTCGAATTTCGGTCGGGTGAACTGGGGGTGGTGTTTCTTAAATGGTTTTCTACTCTCCCTCCACGCAAATGCTGGTTCACTTCCTCTAATTCAACTTTCCTAATTCCTAATCCATTAGCGTAATTAGTACTTAAAGCGTATAACCCGAACGGGCAGTAAGACGCGGTGCAAAATAGTAATAATAAATATATAATATTTAGCACCGCGTCTTACTACCCGTTCGGGTTAAACGCTTTAAGTACTAATTACTCTAATGGATTAGGAATTGGAAAGGTTAAATTAGAGGAGGTGAACCCGCATTTGCGTGGAGGTAGAGTGAAAAACCATTTAGGAAAAACCACCCCCAGTTCACCCGACCAAGATTCGAACCTCGATCTCCCCGTCCTCAGCAGTCGAGCTCAACACGACAAGCGCGTTAGCCAACTACGCCACCGAGGTGGGTTAATAAAGACCTTTCATTGATGACTGAAAATAGAGGTTAACTATTTTTTAAACCTCTCTTCATGATACAATTTGATGTCGCCCTTCCTTTATTAGAAGCTCAGTAGGTCCACTTGAGTTACCGTGAACTTATTACTACCTACTTATTGCAACATATTGTAACGAACAATCCGTCTTAACCTAAGCTTAACCTCTGACTTAAGTAAGTAAAACATCTCGTAGTAGAGAAACCGGTAGTATTCAGTACATAGAAAACGTGGGATTGACACTAGTTAAAGCATTTTACTCGGTTTGAAAAATAAAAATCGAAATGTAAATATTTTAAAAGAGAAAAAAAACTCTTTCACTGATTTCAATTCGACTAACTGTTGCTTAGTGAAAAAAAAAACACAAAAAAAACAAACACATTGAAACGTTTTCTTGTTCGAGCGTAATCTTGTCCAGTCTGATTTGCCGGTGATGAGAAGGTCGTAGTTTGAGTCTCGGTCCAATGTGCTGAGATATTTTATTTTCATAAATGGATTCCCATTCCTTTAATGCAAATGTGGGTATCCTAGTTCTAAATTCTGCCTTCTTTATACCTACCCTATTAATGTGATTAAATACGGATAACGGATAGGGTGCGAAAAAAAACTTTTAAAAAATGTGCAAAATGATTTGCTTACACTGTCGCAATCATAGGATCATATGGTAAATATAGAGGCATAGTAATTATAATAATTGCGTATAACCCGAACGGGTAGTAAGACGCGGTGCTAATAATAATAATAATAATAATAATAATAATAATAATAATAATAACATGTCCTCTTAGCAGAGTCATAACATTTCCGACCAGACAGTGACCAGCACAGTGGAACGCAATGGTCTCACTATTCTCCTATAATATATAATAGAGCCAATCTAGGCTGAAACTACCAGGTCGCTTTCAAAGCTACCGCTGGACCGTACACCCTGGATTCATGTTCATTTGGCGGCATTGTCGCAATTATCACGCCAATTTGACCGCGTCATTTACAATACGCTAGGTACTTTTCACAATTGCTTGTGCTACCCAAAGAGCAATTCGACTAATTAAACAAGCTAAGGAATTTTTTTTAAGGATGAATTATGTTCCTCCTACCGTGAGTAGCATTGCTAGAAAGTAATTAGCAACTATTGACTGGAACAATGGGTGTTAAGTATGATGTGATTCGGAACGTAATGTCTGCTCTTCTGTTGAACAACTCAAATGCACCTCATACTATTTGTATTCACGCCGCAAAGGCTGTTAGACAATGGATATTGACTCCCTGGAGTTGTGGATACAGTAGTCTGTCACAATTATAGAGGACAGGGGATTGATTCCAGGGAGGTATTTGGACAGTAGAAAGGACAGTTTAAATAATACTAACTTTTGTGTTTTAGATTAACTGTTATAAGTGTTATTATTATTATTATTATTATTATTATTATTATTAGCACCGCGTCTTACTACCCGTTTGGGTTCGCACTTACGCTAATGTGTAATGGTAGGGTTATTGCGAGATGAAATGGAGGACCTACAGTATAACATGGAATCCGAACCACGGTGGAGGCTTGGTATTTTACACATTCACAAGTTGTGATTAATACACGTCTTGTCAGAGGTGAAGGAAGGGTCTGGTCATCAGATAAATCTGTGCCGGAACCGGGGATTGAACCTCAGACCCCCAGCACAGAGGTCTGACACCTTACCCCCTGACCGCCAGGTCACTTATGTTATAAGTGTTATTTTTATTGGCGCTAGAGCTATCTATCTAAAGTGACAGCTACATGTCACATGACTTTACGTATGAATATATATCAAAGTAATTTTAGTAGCTCTTGTAATTTTGTTTAGTTGTCCATCCTTCCACCAATGTTTTTACTTGGTTTGTCCTACTATTCTTTTAGTCAGTAATAGACACTGGATCCGGGTATTTGACACGAGACGTACTGCAGTTTGTAAGTTGTATACTGATATTGTCTGTGTGATTAAAAATAGCAAGTTAAATATTCTAATCACTTAGACTTTTATTTTTTTATTCCACATGGAGTCAAAATAAGCACAGATCAAATAGTTTAGAGTAATAAAACACTCAATGCACCTAGGCTGGATTATAACTGTGTTCTCCTGTGGCAGTGACCGTGGGACTATAGGTGTGTGCACTTCTGTAACCAACTTGAATTAGAGATATAACTTCATTACAGAAATATTGTAGCGTGAAGTTCAATGCTTGAATATTATTACCATTCACAACCATTCACCATTGTATAGGGTCATACTTGTAACCTGGTCACCATTGCTGGGATGCCAGCATTCATTTCCTTACCCACCCACCCCAACTACACCCCTAGTTGTTTTGGCCATTTTGGTCAATATGTCTCACTAGCCATTCGGGCTGTATGCATAATTACCTCTTTATAATTATAAACACGGTATTTTAGCAGTGATGGTGCTATTGATAGCACAATATTCAAGTACCCGTGGGGTAAAACTGTGACGCTATTACTCTTTCCTACATCCCACCATGACTCACGTTGCCGGGACTCTATCCTACCTCCCACCATGACTCACGTTGCCGGGACTCTATCCTACCTCCCACTGTGACTCACGTTGCCGGGACTATATCCTACCTCCCACCTCGACTCGCGTTGCAGGAACTCTATCCTACCTCCTACCATGACTCACGTTGCAGGAACTCTATCCTACCCCCTACCATGACTCACGTTGCCGGGACTCTATCCTACCCCCTACCACGACTCACGTTGTCGGGACTATATCCTACCTCCACCGTGACTCACGTTGCAAGGACTCTATCCTACCTCCCACCGTGACTCACGTTGCCAGGACTCTATCCTACCTCCCACCGTGATTCACGTTGCCAGGACTCTATCCTACCTCCCACCGTGATTCACGTTGCCGGGACTATATCCTACCTCCCACCGTGACTCACGTTGCCAGGACTATATCCTACCTCCACCGTGACTCACGTTGCCAGGACTCTATACTACCTCCCACCATGATTCACGTTGCCGGGAATCTATCCTACCTCTTACCGTGACTCACGTTGCCGGGAATCTATCCTACCTCCTACCATGACTCACGTTGCCGGGACTCTATCCTACCTCCTAACATGACTCACGTTGCCGGGACTCTCTCCTACCTCCCACCGTGATTCACGTTGCCGGGAATCTATCCTACCTCCTACCATGACTCGCATTGCAGGGACTCTATCCTACCCCCCACCGTGACTCACGTTGCCGGGAATCTATCCTACCTCCCACCGTGACTCACGTTGCCGGTACTCTATCCGACCTCCCACCGTGACTCACGTTGCCGGGACTCTATCCTACCTCCCACCGCGACTCACGTTGCCGGAACTCTATCCTACCTCCCACCAGTGACTCACGTTGCCGTGACTCTATCCTACCTCCCACCGTGACTCACGTTGCAGGGACATTATCCTACCTCCCACCACAACATTCGTGTTGCCGGGACTCTATCCTTCCTTCTACCGTGACTCTATCCTACCTCCCACCGCGACTCACGTTGCAGGAACTCTATCCTACCTCTCACCGCGACTCACGTTGCAGGAACTCTATCCTACCTCTCACTGCGACTCACGTTGCAGGAACTCTATCCTACCTCTCACTGCGACTCACGTTGCAGGAACTCTATCCTACCTCCCACCGTGACTCACGTTGCAGGGACTTTATCCTACCTCCCACCACGACATTCGTGGTACCGGGATTCCTTCCTTCTACCTCTTAACCCTTCCCATCTGTTTGTCCTTGTCACCAGCAATTCCACGGGATGGTCTAAACCCACCGCTCTGGCAAATCCCACACGTTTCTGAACACAACGTCACCGTCGTCGTGGCATCAACCAGTTACCCCCGAAGTCGCATCGAGGGATAACAACATTGGTTGCTAATACTGTACTTATAGAGAGAGATAGTTGAAAGTAGTAACTTTTTTACTGCTGTCTGGAAATAAAAAATAAGCTCATACCATCAGCTCTATTTTGACCTTGTGGTGTTTGTAAAACATAAGTGTGGACAGTCCTGTGTGTATAGGAAACATAAGGTTTATTTATATTAAATATAATGTATTTATCTTGTCATGTTTATTTATAAATTATACCATAAAAAAAGGTTATGACTTTCAACCTGATAAGAAAACTCTAGCCAATAAAACTCGATTTAAAAAATACGAACTATTAAATCTCTGAGATTCAGCCAATATCACTAATTAATAAATCGAGATAACGTGTTTTTGTTTAAGGATTAGCTCGCTTGGTATTCGAGTTATGTTATGTAATACTAATCTACATTTTTATATGACCTATTATTCTATACATCATATTCGTACTCATGGTCATTCAGTCTAGGGTGTTTGACTCGCACTTGCCTGGATTGGCGGTGACAGGAAAGTTAATGTTTCTAATCATGGCATGGTTTTCCAGATACGATTCACCATCGCGTATAACCCGAACGGGTAGTAAGACGCGGTGCTAAATATTATTATTATTATTAACCATCCCATCACCTCTTTAAGTTTTTCTGTGAACATTTATTTTAATATATCCTCATCATCCCTACCACTTGGATTAAGTCGTTTATATTATTATTATTATTATTAACACCGCGTCTTACTACCCGTCCGGGTTATACGCACTTTCGGTAATGTGTAATGGAATGGTGATTGTGAGATGAAATGGAGGACCTACAGTTTAACGTGGAATCCGAACCACGGTGGAGGCCTGGCATTCCTCACATTCACAAGATGTCTTGTCAGAGGTGAAGGAAGGGTTTGTTAATCAGATAGATCTTTGCCGGGACCGAGGATTGAACCCCGGCCGCCAGCATAGAAGTCTGACACCTTACCCCTAGACCACCAGGTCACCATAAGTCATTTATAACAATGGATGTGGTTATCTCAGATTGCTAATAAGATGCTGTGTGAAAAAGAAAATATCAAAAATAACGATGATGCTAAATGAAATTACGAAAAAATACTATCATCACTGAAAAAAAAATTAATTTATTTTCCTAAAAAAGTTTTTAATTTATAATATTTGGTTCTACATCATTTTATTAATGCCCAAAATAATTTGAGTCGTTTAAAATTATAGGCCTACCTTTTCAATTGCTCATACATACTCCAAACATCAGCAAAAAGTTTTTTTTTATTCTTTTATCAGATCAGATACAATATATTGTATTGTCACGTCAGCTACTACAACTCCGAGTATTTCCGTCATGTTCACAGTAACGTGTCAAATCACTTACTCAACAGCTAGAGGAATTTTTTTTAGATTGGCGTGACTACGTTTAGAAAGTATAAACAAATCATGTATATATGTATTAGGGGATGTAGCTCAGTGGTAGAGCGTTCGCTTTGCATGTGAAAGGCCCCGGGTTCGATCCCCGGAATCTCCAATTTTTTTATTTTTTTTCCCCTTTGGGAATATTTTATATTAATCATGACATATTCTTATGACAAAATGTAAGGTTATTACCGAAAGCTTTTAATTATCTTTGTTTATATTAGTTTTGGTTCACGTATTTACTGGTTTGAAAGCAAAGTGTGAATTAAAGACTGAAATATTGTATTAATAGGAAAGTTCGATTTGTATCAGGATGGACAAAATATGATTTCTACTTTCTTAATAGAGACAATTTCAAAATTGATGTTTTTATGAATACATTAATTCAAAAATATTGACGAAGATCTACTTTATGTGTCGACGGTTACAAAAAAGAATCGTTTTCGTTAAGCCTTCTGTCCTGACTAAAGAAAAAATCAATTTTGTTTGTATTATATTATGGTGCATGGTGAACATGAACTCAAAAAACATATATTTACTTGAACCAACAAACAAAAAGTCAAATTGCATAAAAAGGTTCTAACAATTTTATAACAAACTAGCGTGAAATACCCGACTTTGTCCGAGAAGTATTTTAGGGTAAAAAAGTTAAATAAGTGTAAAAAGGCTTATAAAGGATGAAATTTAATTGATTTTTAAAGGGTAAAAAATAAATAAATTTATTAAACGGTTAAAAATAGAACAATTATAAAAGGGCACATGGGCTAAAAGGTTATGGTAGAAATGTCCAATTTTTATAGGAAGAGTAGAAAAGTTAATAGATCTACATTCACGTACTCATACGTCAAGTTTAATTGTCGGCAAATGTGACTTTTGATATATATTTATCTATTTTTTTCAAGACTTAAAATAGCACTAAAAATAAAGTAAAATGTTATAAATGTTTACCACATTAAAATATGTTTGTGTTTCATAAAAAGATAACCTACCAAAATCATGCGGTACTGCCCCAACAATAGATATTACTAGAGACACATTTGTGTATGCAGGTAGAACTATAATCTTGTATTTCGTGTGATTACTAGTCCTGATATATTATATATATTTTAATAAAACTGTTACCTATAATACTTTCCATTTGTTCTCGACTGGCCTTGAAATCTCAGCATCTAAACGCAACGCCCGCCGGTAAGCTGTGATCATAATCTATGAATATTATAAACTTTACATCTAACTATTAAATTATAATATATTATATTCGCATGTTTTACTGTCAGTTCAAATAAAACAACTAGCACGTTATTTACAAACATTGATTATTGCACTTACGTATTCAAGGTTAAATAATATATTATTTTTTACGAGTCTTTTAATTGACAATTTCAAATATACTGTACGTTTAGCTAGCTGACAAAAATATTTCACCCTAACTCAGAGTATCATGCAAAATGATTATAAAACATACTTTATTTTCATTACACTTTCCAGAAAGACGCAAAATGGGAATAATCCATCTCACTTTTAGCAGTTAAAAAACCATACCAACACTATTAAAAAACTACATGTAGGCATGTGAATGAATCTCACTATTTTTGTCCTTGTGAACAAAGTGTAAGGACCCCACAGTCACGAGCTCCATTCCTTTATCAAAAGGTAATTTTCCGCTAAAAAATTATAGCCTACATCTCGATTTAACGGAATTTTCAGTGTCAACGTAACATTTTCAATAACTCTTGATGTAATTTGGTATTTATAACTATGCTTAGGTGCGTCCACGCCACCTTACAGATCGTTCGAGCTAGTCGCGTTATTACACTAAGGCTGTTTACACATCGAGTCCCGAGTCGAGTCGAGTCTCATGGAGTCGAGTCCAGTCTGACTCCAGAGCCTTTCTCACTGCTGAGTCAAGTCATCGAGTCAACTAGTTTGATCAAAGTGCTTGTGCAAGATGGATGCAGTCCTAGCGGTTTCTATAAATACAATTGTATGGAGACGCTGGCATAGACTCCTATAAAGACGTCGCTCAATGTGGATTCACCCAATTAATGTGAAACGATGCACCTTTGGTAGTTTTTCACATTTGTTTCCAGATCTTTTAACTGACCCCCAAAAATTCTATAATTATTTTCGAATGAGTGAAGAACAGTATGTAACACTCACTGCTTCATATGATATATGAAGAGATAAATGAGAAAAACACAAACTACCGGGCAGCAATTTCACGTGAAGAAGGAAACACAATATTTCTAAGGTAGGAAAATATATATACCTTTTAGGTATATCAATTATTGAATGCCCTTTGATTTGTTGACTTCTAACTAATCGAACCATAACATAAAACTAGAAAGAAAGTTGCTGTAAGATTATAACTAATATGATTTTGCGTTCAAAAGGGAATAGATCACGTATGTTTACAATATAGCTCTACAAGTAAAAAAAAATGCCATGTATGTCTTTAAATTTATTTCGTATACATTTGCATGGGGTATTTATTATTATTATTATTATTATTACATGGTAAGATGTTTACTTGTCCTCGGTAGTAAATAATGATTAAAAATGTTGAAGGTTCTTTTTATCTTAAGAACTATTATAACCCAATATTAAAAATAATATTTGATACCTTGCTCCAAGTTGTAATACAAACTTCCCTCTGGCGAAGCATTGTTCGAAAGGAGTGGCTCGGAGGACATGGGGGGACCAGATCGATTGCTTGATGTACTTTCCCAAGACATCATTCCTTGCTGCAGTGAGAAAAGTTTTTATTTCAGAAGCGCCATGAATTATGTTCGAAATTCCAAATTATCACATCGGGAAAATTCCTTAATGAAAGGTAGTAAACTGTCAAAGTCGGTGTTATCTTCCACACTTTTGTTAATTGCTTTTAATTGTTCGATATACTGCATGACTATGTTGTCATCTTTTGGCATTTTCTGCACACGCCTCTTTGGTGGGTGAGGGTCGTACTTCCCCCACATTAGATGCACTTGGACCAGCTTCTATCCCTCGGATGCAGTTGTGTCTATGTCCAAGCTTTTCTGTGTCTTGTTAGTATTTTCCTCAGTCTCCTGCTCTATTAGTTCTGGCACATTTCCTGAAGACAATCGTTGTTGCAGATAGGTGTCTAGGAATTCCATCTCGTTGAAATATGTCCAGGATGTTGTCTTCTTTCTAGCAGAACCTGATGGGAGTTCTTTCACCTTACGTTTCTCCCTCATGTAGTTACTCCTGTGATGATGTCATTTCTCTTTGACCATTTCCTCTGAAAACAAGAAAATAGTTGTGAACATACTCTTGAAATGTTTTTAATAGATATTTGGCTACTGGTTAAACGTTTACATCCCTAAGCTATGCATTCCACATGGGGATATCAACAATCCATAACATATTGACAGACGTAAGCAAAGCTGTGTGGAGGGTTCTACAACCCAAGTTCATGACTGTGCCAAGTATATGAACATGGAAACGTATTGCAACTGATTTCTTTGAACAATGGCATATGCAAACTGTGCCACATCAAGGGTCTACCAAACGTTGGTCCGCTTTACTACAATTATAAGAATTACCATTCCATGGTATTGCTCGCAGTGGTAGATACATATTATAACTTCATTCTAATTGACGTGGGGGCTTATGGACGACATAGTGACAGAACTATATTTGCCAATTCAGCGATGGGGAATGCATTTATAAATGGGAGCTTAAATACTCCCAACCAGAGATAATACCGGGTACTGACATCGAGGTGCCCTTCTATTTTGTGGGTGATGAGGCATTCCCCTTGAAAACTAACCTGATGAGACCATTTCCTCGAAAAAACCTAGAATTTGAGAAAAGGATATTTAACTACAGATTATCACGTGCGAGAAAATCTGGTGAGTGTGCCTTTGTATTCTCGCTAGGAAATTTGCTTTGTTTCAAAATGCTATAGAAACAAGTGTAGAGCTTACTGAAAATATTAATAAGAGTGCTTGCGTTCTTCACAATTTCATTCGAAAGACTCAAAATGACAATGAAGAACAATTAAAGTGAGCTTTTCTCGTTGAGAACGAAAACGTTCCTACATTGCTTGGTCTTAAATGCGCTAACGTAAGGGCTTCCATTCTTGCTTTGAGTCTTCGAGACATTTTAAAGGAATATTTTCTTACGGGTCAGGGAGCACTTGCTTGGCAAGGGGATATGGTGTATTTCATGGTACATGGCATACATAATTGAATTATACTTTTTTTATGTTCAGTATAGTGTTATAAAATTGGTTAAATGTTCTCAGAATGGTTTTGACGTTGTCAATAGTATTTACTACAAATAAATAATTGAATACTACTTTCGAGAAAATCATTAATTATTCCTAGAGTACCACAAAAATTATGTTATGTTCAGTTCAATTAAGTTAAAAAAATTCGATGTATCTACTATCAATTATTAGGCGTACAGCCCGAATGATTATAAGATGTAGTGCTTAAATAAACCATCAACCATTCGGTGATATTTCTAGATATTATAATTAATTAATTGTATAAGTTAAACAAATTGAATGAGGTATATTTATGTTGGGAACCAACAACATGTGAACAGACTGTACATTCAAAATTGAGAATATGAAGTTACAGAAGTGCATAGTTAAAACTAGGAACAGTAGCAACTTAGGACGGCCGTCTAGCTTACGATTACATTCCTAATCCTAAAACAATGTCTTCTGTACTGACCATGTAAATTCCAGTTAGGGATGGACTCTTGACTCGGCTAGACTCGGTTAAACTCGGGGTAACTCGGTTGGACTCGGTTAGACT
Organism: Timema douglasi; assembly: GCA_901482245.1. Taxonomy (NCBI): domain Eukaryota; kingdom Metazoa; phylum Arthropoda; class Insecta; order Phasmatodea; family Timematidae; genus Timema; species Timema douglasi. The sequence continues at coordinate 31,180 of CABEEJ010003666.1, forward strand.
CGGTTAGACTCGGCTAGACTCGGTTAAACTCGGGGTGACTCGGTTGGACTCGGTTAGACTCGGCTTGACTCGGTTAAACTCGGGGTGACTCGGTTGGACTCGGTTAGACTCGGAGTGACTCGGCTCGTCGGTGTGAAAGGTGTTGGCCCACCACCATCGTGCTATCAAATACAATATGTACTTATCTCAAGCGGTGAGTCAGACTCGACTCAGGACTCGTTGGTGGGAAACCAGCCTAATAGAGGAGGTATGAGGAAGGTAGAATTTAAAGGAAACGGACCCACATTTACGTAAAAATAGTGGGAATTTGGTTTTAGTAAAATATTCACAGTACACTCTTTCGGGATTCAAACCCTGAACTTATACCCAACATTTCGGTCATGTCAGATCATCAAAATAGATAAACTTTTAGAATAAATGTATTCAAATTTAGTATAAATTATAGGAAAGTATGGGCGGATAGTAAAACGTGGTTGAGACTGCACTTAGCTGACTTTTTTTAGTTTTATTCTCTATACAAATAGACAAGGTTATCATACTTGAGTAAGTACAAGTCAATTATTGCTATGATAATGACCAATTGCCATGTAAAATATTAGCCAAATAAGTAATGATCAGGGAAACTTGTGCGTCCCTCAGGAGTGGCTAATGTGTAAAGGCATTAAGAGTTGACCTGGCGGTCTAGGGGTAAGGTGTCAGACTTCTGTGCTGGCGGCCGGGGTTCAATCCCCGGTCCCGGCACAGATTTATCTGATTACCAAACCCTTCCTTCACCTCTGACAAGACATCTTGTGAATGTGGGGAATGCCAGGCCTCCACCGTGGTTCGGATTCCACGTTAAACTGCAGGTCCTCCATTTCATCTCACAGTCACCCTACCATTACACATTAGCGTAAGTGCGTATAACCCGAACGGGTAGTAAGACGTGGTGCTAATAATAATAATAATAATAATAATAATAGTTCCCAGGATTAGACCAGTGAGTCATGGTTAATTCCGCAGCAATGTGGACACAAGTGTTTGGCAGATCAAGAAGGACGGAGAAATGAGGGGTGAAGAAGAGGGGAGCAAGTCGACACCTGTTGTTATAAACTCTCCCACACAACGCAGTACATAGACAGAGAGACAGGCCTACAAACATTCTCCCAATTTCAACAGGTGTTCAGGGTTGCAGGCTCTAACCCCATTTCCCCCCTCTTTCCTCTCACTCTTCATCACTTACCCTCAGAGTTTAGAGGAACCTCCATTACGGTCATAAAATGAACACCCAGGGGTGGATAGAAGGAGAACTCAAATCAACAGGTCATGTTATGGTTGAGAGTGGCGAGGTGTTATATCACATCTAAGGGCGAGCGAACGGGCAGGAACTGGTGGCTATTTGGGACTTTCTGAGATTACAAATATTGAGTTAAAACAAAATAATACTTAATAATTGTGTGTTAATGTCAATTAAATTATTGGCACAAATTATTTAACAATGATACGGTGTGTATTGTTAGAAACTAGTTATAGTACTCAGAATTTACAAACTTTGGTTTATTTAACAGTACTCATTCTCACAGTACCCCCCATACTCATAAATAAACCCTGATTGAAAAACTGAAAGCTTATATCAACATCAAACAAGATAAGAATCATTAGTAACGATTTCATTTTATGCTAATTTTTATACGGTAGCTTATGTGTTTGCATTTCTTGCTTTGCTTTGTTTAAAAAGACTAATTATAATTATTTGTAAATTGAGTGTCTAAGTGAATGCCTAAAAAAGTCAAGTGATTTCCCATGGAATCATGCACGAACCCAATTATTATATATTTTCAGATCTTTGGGTAAAATTGTCTATATTATACCCAACCCAACATACGTTGAGCATTATTTTAATGTTTCCTGATACTTATTATGTTCAATAGAAGATTTATTACGATCTTAATCTAAATTATAAGACTGTAACGTCCAAGGGATAAAGATGAGGAAAGTAATTTGTAGGGAAATACCCGTATTAGCATAAAGAGATCACAAGGAAAACAGCAGTGATAAATCACTAAGTTGTATCTCCCCCTAATGAACCCCCACAAAATCCTGTTAGACACTCTCTTGTCAATCCACATTCAGAGCGTAGTCAACCTACTGAACTAAGGAACCTTGGGTTCGAATCCTGGACAAAACGAAAAAATGTGAGTATTGAGAAAAATCACTAATACATCGCTAATAGACCGAGAAAAGAGAATCTTGTCAAATCAAGCCCATCAATGAATGGGCCCAACATATTGACAGGAGCAAGACATAACTGTCATAATAGCAAGAGACGAAAGACTTCGAGAGACCTTGAAGACCGAGGTGAAGAAGAAAGGACGGTCTTTAGAGCCCTTGGAATGGAACAGGCCAAAGTTCTATAAAGAAGAACGAAGAAGAAAACAAATTAATATTAGGAGCATTTTTGTAAAATGCAACAATATTGATATTATTTTAATATATTATTTCATAAGAAGTTTATTGATTATATCCATCAAAATTGACAACTGCCTACCAAACGACTTGAAGAATGAGTACGTGTAAATAGCTCAAGTAACTTTTTCTAGTTGTCAGATATTATGTTCAGTGTTGAGTTAAGCTAGTTTGTAAGGGTGTCATAAAGTAAAAGATAAATAGGGAGCCCTTGATGATAATAATAATCGTCCGTGACCTATTGTCTTTGTACAAAGAGTGGTTGAACAGTAGAAGCAAAGTAATCGCTCTCCTCCTCTCTCTGTTTGTGAACTCAGTGCCCAGGTGTTTCCGAGTTGAATACGCGCTCTACAAACCACACTCCCTCCTCCTCTGTACCCTGCTATCTTGACACCAAGTGGGGGAGCTTCTTGCTGATCGAGAACAACACCGTGCTAACTACGGAGCCAAGCTCTGACCGTGGCGCGACCACTGGGGCTGCATCTACCAACAATTTGACGTGCCTGGGCTATATCACTCGTAGCCCGGTAGTGGAAATATTAGCCCGTAATAATGTACCGTTTCCCGGAAGATGCCCGAATGTACTAATTGTAGGCCTACATATTTTCCGTGGAGGCTCTTTCCATGCCCAGATGAGATGAGAGGATGATAGTGAATATGATGGGGTAGAGCCAATTAAGATATTAACCTAGCTCAAGCCTAATTAACTAAGCACTTGTGACCATGAGAATTTTTCCTCGTTCGAGAAGAATCCCCCGGTACTAGCTGGGAACTGAACCCAGGACTTCTGGGTCAGTAGCCAGGTTTTATGGTCTCTACACCACAAGGCTAGTGACATTTTGATTGGTTGATGGATACATAGTGACATTGTAACAGTGACGGGGCGTGTATTGTATCCATGGTAAACAGAGCTCTTTGGAACTGTGGCTGTGAATGGTTCTCACCACTCAGTAGAGCACTCGCTGGCACTGGTGAGTGTTCTCGTCTCTAGGTAGTGTGCTCACTGGCACCGGCGAGTGTTCTCGCCACTCAGTAGAGCACTCACTGGCACCGGTGAGTGTTCTCATCACTCAGTAGAGAACTCACTGGCACTGGTGAGTGTTCTCGTCACTAGGTAGAGTGCTCACTGGCACCGGCGAGTGTTCTCGCCTCTCAGTAGAGCACTCACTGGCACCGGTGAGTGTTCTCATCACTCAGTAGAGAACTCACTGGCACCGGCGAGTGTTCTCACCACTCAGTAGAGCACTCACTGGCACTGGTGAGTGTTCTCGTCACTAGGTAGAGTGCTCACTGGCACCGGCGAGTGTTCTCGCCACTCAGTAGAGCACTCACCGGCACCGGCGAGTGTTCTCATCACTCAGTAGAGCACTCACTGGCACCAGCGAGTGTTCTCACCACTCAGTAGAGCACTCACTGGCACTGGTGAGTGTTCTCGTGAATAGGTAGAGTGCTCACTGGCACTGGTGAGTGTTCTCACCACTCAGTAGAGCACTCGCTGGCACTGGTGAGTGTTCTCGTCAACTCGGTAGAGCACTCACTGGCACCGGTGAGTGTTCTCGCCACTCAGTAGAGCACTCACTGGCACCGGTGAGTGTTCTCGTCACTCAGTAGAGCACTCACTGGCACCGGTGAGTGTTCTCGCCACTCAGTAGAGCACTCACTCGGTTGTACTGAAGGTGTATTTTTACTAAACTATTTCCCACTCTCCCTTCAAGAAAAAACAAGTTCGTTCTCCCAAAAACTCTTCCTCCCTCATCTCAATCCCATTTACGCCATTATTATAAATCCCTATAGCCCTATTAACAACAAATAAAGCTTTTTTCTCTAATTAATCTTCAATTATACAAGTACATTGTAGCAAATTAGTCTTTCTAGCACAGTGTCTTACGACCTGTTCAGGTTGTACTCATATGTGCTATTAATGCTGATATGTTAGGGTGAGAAAGGTTTAATTTAAAGTAAGTCTACCCACATTTGCGTAGAGGAAGAGAGGAAAACCATTTAGGAAAAACAACCTTGGGTAAACCCGAACGGTAATTGAAACCCATCTCCCTGTCTTCAGGTGTCTAGTATATTGTGAGAATGACGCCTTAGACCATGTGGCCTCCAAAGTGGGTTTCGTGGGATTTTGACATTAGGACAGTCTTTCTCTGAGCTCCTTTTTGGCCGCCTTGTCCTTCCAACAATAACAACACAGCTGGTTATAACAGGACACTTGTGGAAGGATATGGGTCGAGTATTTGTTGTTGTCACAGGCAAATATTATATATATATATATATATATATATATATATTCATGGAAATGATTTGTTCTCACGCAGGTAGTTGTGCATTGAACACAGGTGCACTCAAGAACAAATACTGCTGCGAAACTTAACAAGTGGAAGTTCAGGATTTAATAAAAAATTCATAAAAATAAATTAAATGTCTTCTAAAATGTGTATTTTTTAGTAACGGTATGTTTTCCACTTTAACGAACTTTATATACTGAGCAGGGACAATTTTACGTCCCTTTAAGTCGAAAAAATCATGACCATATAATTTAGGTAATCTACTGACATACTTTTTTTTAACAGCGTGACTTACATAGGCCTACTATCTATTCAGGATAAACTCATATTTACATATTACTCTAGTGGTGTTGGTATTAGAGAGGTTGATTTTGAAGCAGTGTACCAGTATTTGAGTGGAAGGAGATTGAGAAACTATTTAGGAAAATAACCTCCTTAATACACCCAACCAGGGCTCGAACTAACAGGGGTGACGAATGAGAACGGAAAGTCTCCACACCATGTAAAAATCGAGAAATTATGTTTCTCAATCGAACATTTGAAACAAAATACAGTGTTTGAACAATTTTAGTCAAAACACTCTCACTACTCAGTTACAACTGCCATAGATACAATTAATTAAAAAGGCTCAAGTTGAAAAAGTAGGAGAGCTTAGAGCGAGATTTGACAATCCCTTTGTCTGACAACTGCGCACACATTGTCTGAATATATGAACTCGGTGACTTGTGAAATGATTACAGGGAATATCAACCAGCACACGTATTTAGGAAAAACTTTATTTTTCTGTGAGAGCTAGCAAACCCAAATTTGCTACACTTGTATCGTTAACTGGTCACTTACAGGGATTTAGGGCAGGGCTGTCCACCCCAGCCTTAGAACATGCAGTCACTGAAGTGGGGTCTCCAACATACTTGACCACGAGAGTGTTGTTGTAAGTTGTAATACAGTAGCCTTTTATAAGCAGGAAGAGCAGTCATAAAAATCTAAACACTCGTTCAAGAAATATTATTATTATTATTATTATTATTAGCACCGCGTCTTACTACCCATTCGGGTTATACGCACTTACGCTAATGTGTAATGGTAGGGTGATTGTGAGATGAAATGAAGGACCTACAGTTTAACGTGGAATCCGAACCACGGTGGAGACCTGGAATTCCTCACATTCACAAGATGTCTTGTCAGAGGTGAAGGAAGGGTTTGGTAATCAGATAAATCTTTGCTGGGACCAAGGATTGGACCCCGGCCGCCAGCACAGAAGTCCGACACCTTACCCCTAGACCACCAGGTCACCCCTTCAAGAAATATTCATCCACAACACCTAACAAAGATTAACTATTTCAATCACTTATGCTGATCCATATTTAGCGTCGAAGCTAAAAATGCGTTTTGATCAAAACATAATGCTTTCGAGTTTCTTAATCCTCCCCCGTCCTTACCCCTAATCTAACTATTATAGCCATTAGTTTAGGCCAGAGTTTTTCAACCGGTGTTACACAAAGAGTCAGCAGGGGCATCGTGAAAGTTTGAAAGAAAGTCATAAAGAATTACTATACTAGACTTGAATTTGAAAAGGTATTTCTATAATCATACTTTCTCCGATATTTTATTATTTTAAATTATCACGATATTATTGATCAGACTTTGAACCCCTCGTATCCATCCTAGTATGTCATATCGTTACCTAGAAGTCTCTACACCGGCAAGAAACAGAACCATGTTGAAAATACAAACATAGGCCTATTTTAAAGGATTATTTTATGGGTATTGAAACAATATGTAAAAATCTACGTTTGCAGATCCCATTGCTGACGTATGAACATATTAAAAGTGTCTAAGTCATTAAAGTAGTTTCCAAACGCGTCCTTTCTAACGTGTTACTAATATGTAACCTAGAGTTGACGGTTTAGCTTTGGGGTGTATTAAGAAAAGCCTTTAGATAAGAACTAAACTAAAAATAATATAAAATGTTATCAATTCAAAACATAGGTCTATTTTAATAAATTGTATAAAATAAACTTGTCAAAAATATAAGGGAGATAATACTTTACAAGGGAACATCTAAGTTTGATACGACTTTACAAGGAAACATCTGTGCAATATTTTATAATAGGTCTCGGGATTCGAACCTAGAATTCCTAGAGTTCCTAGTGAGAAGTAGATCTCCACATCACCGGCAAACCAGATCATATGAGGTTGGCGGATCAGACTGCGTGTCCAGTGATACGAGTAGGTTTCTCTGCTTAATCAAATGAAAAAAATAATCTCGTGTGTACGAGGAATAACACGGCAGCTTAGCTAACGAAGAAACTGTCAGAAGTGGTGTTTCCGAGAAGATACAGCAGAGCGCTCCACTGCTAGGAGCCCATGTAGAGATACATTTCCCTCCGTGAGTGAATTATCCCGTCTACTGCCACGCGCCGTCCATTACACAGATAACAGCGCAGCAGAGAGAGAAAAAAACAACTCTCTCACTCGACCATAAGGCACGGATGTCATATAGCACAATTTTCATAGGAAGGGCTTTGTCAGAAAATTGTAAAAGTTACTATAGGCCTATAGATTTTCACGTATTCATACGTCAAGTCATTTGATATGCCGCAGTAAATTTTGATAGATATGGTTAGTAGCTATATACTAATACTAATAATATAGTAAAATACTATCTATTTTGTCTGAAAAAAATATATTTTTTTTTATCAAAAGAGCCTATTTATAAAAATTGGGCTGTGCCACATCACACGCATGGTAAGTTTATTTTTGGGTGTCGATGTAACATTTATAATGTTTAGAATGTTTTCGTATCCACCCCACAACTGGACTATATATCATACACGTTTAGTTTGGCGGAGACGAAGAGGTCCGGGCTCAAATCCCAGATTGTGCTATTAGGATGGATTTTTATAAATGGTTTCTCAATATGACTACACAGAAAATGAATATATTTCCATAAAATCTCCCTTCCTTATCCATATCCATAAAGTGTAATGTGGTTAGTCCAAACGGGAAGTAATACGCGTTACACTGAAACAAATAATTGAATAAATATATTCTCTATTGATGGACTTGTATCGTTCTTACCCCTTGACAGAACAAGATTGAAGAAACGAAAATGTAAGTCTCTGTTTATATAAACAATAGGACTTTGTGGAGGGTTTTGACACCAAGATCAACTGGAGATAACCACTGGATACACAGTTATAATAATGTATGTTTTCACGCTGTGACGAGCCAACTAAGTGAAATGTTGACATTGAGCAACTTTTACCACAGCAAGATAACCTAATTGACTTATCTACACTTGTCAGTGGTCTCCCCTCTGTGCTGACTGCTGGTTAGTTGAGTTGTGGGACATTTGAAAATCAAATATTGGTCTCGGGACGAGGACTTATATAATCTTATAGTGTTTCTGTTGTGCCAGATAGCAACACAAAACGAGTGGTTCAGTTCAAATAGAGTTGACATAATAATATACACTATTTAAGAGGGGCCAGAAATAGCTACTAGATATCAACACATTTAAACGAATTTATTGATAGAAATGATTGAAGAGAGTGTTGATATAAATGTTTTGCAATATCATTTTAATCAAAATTATCAACATTAATAAACAAAACTGTTTGTATTTCAAATATATTGGTTTATTTTGAAATTTTTGCTGTCCAGCTTGGGTCAACAAAATTGGACAATAATGTTATCAACTTATACTGTCACAAAATGATTGACTGACATGAAGTTGGACTACCATGGCAAGATTCAGATAGGAAGACTATATTTCTAGAACCATTTAATTAATATATGTATAAGTCAAGTCATGTAATCTGCAGCTGTCACTTTTTTATATGAATTATAAATAGAAGCTACCTATAAAATAACACGGATAAAATACTATAAGGTTTCGCATGTTGCTAGACTATTGTTATTTTGTTTTAAGTTTCTTCGACCAGAATCCTGCTTACAATCCGACTCTTTCAATACTTTCTCTGCTAGACCACAGATTAGGATTCCGGTGAAGCGTATACTCTCTGGTTGGAATTTAACCCCCCCTCCCCCCGCCCCGACCTTCACAATACCCACATACCAGATAAGGTGATCCTGATGCCTCTATCCATGTGAACACCAGGTGGACCATTTGATGTTATCTCAAATATACGGAATTTTTATTATTTTGTATTGTATTATTTAATAACGTGAGCTTTCTAAACACGTAGGCCAGACGCCTAATACTGCACGCCCAGTACTGACATCTAGATATACACTATTTGATCCCTTAGTTAATTTGGTAGCTTATCTGCCTACTGAGCTAAAGGACTGGCTCAGATTCTCGCCAAGGGATCAAAATGTATTTGTTTAATATTGAAGTTCCTCTTTCACAGTGATGACTTAATAAGCAGGGGACAGGTTGTAATAGTTATATACCATATCCAATAGTTAATTTAGGCTGCAAGTCATGTATTTATATGATTAATTGATTTAGAAACTATACACAAAAATTGTCCGTATCTTCTTCGGAATGATTGATTCATCTTCGTCGTTTTCATATCAACTGTCCAAGCGAGCCGGTCCAGGCAGTAGGGAGGGTGGTTGGAGCGGCCAGTTCAAGTGCGGAGGAGAGACGTGCCGACAGTGAGGCACATCAAGCTTTCCTCCCAACTACTGCCCCTTAGAAAATGTCGTTAATTACCTTAGTGTTGAATGTACTAGCTATTTACATGCTGTACCTTTACCTCCCTTTTTGACAATCCGCATTAAGTTACACTAATTGGATAGAAGGGAGAGAGAGAGAGAGCCAGGCCACTTGCTCACTGGTCGAAACAAAATCAACATCGAACAAAACATTTTGCTCGACGAACAAGAAAAACTGTTCGACAAGGTTGTTTACATTTTTTTTAAATTGGAACGTCCAACAGACCCAAACGTAGTTTTAGAAAAGGATTTTTTTTCCCCCTCGTACATCGAACTATTATTGTTTGACGAAGTGCGGATGTATAATTTTCGATAGAAATGTTTGAAAAGCAAAGAAAACTGTGCATGCGTGATTTAAAAAGTTTCTGTATGTTTGGGAAAAGATTATATATTTTTTTCGTGATTTTCTTGTTTTGTCTGACGATATTGTGGTGAATGTGTGGAATGCCAGGCCTCCACCGTGGTTCGGGTTCCACACTAAACTGTAGGTCCTCCATTTCAACTCACAATCACCCTACCATTACACATTAGCGTAAGTGCGTATAACCCGAACGGGTAGTAAGACGCGGTGCTAGTAATAATAATCTGATAATATTCCAAATCATAGAACATTTATTCAAGGTAATTGTCTGAAAAGATTGTTTCCAAACAAATGCGTGTCTCCAGTGGGTAAGCGGCCCTAAGAGGAAATGTACCCTTATTTGCGTGGAAGGAGCATAGGGAAAGATTCAGTGAAAAAACACCTTGAGTGCACCAGGCAGATATTTGTAACAACCTCTCCGTCACCGGAGAGCCAGACTCTATGAGCCTGACGCCTATTCCGCACGTCCCCCGACATGGTTCATGAGTAAATAAAGCGTTGTATAAGCTAGAGAGCTAATTCACTAACGGGTCGTGTCTAGTTTGAAAAGTGGGACGCCCGAGTGAATCCCAGAGCCATGATGTGGATGATGAAGAAGATGATAATGTTGATGCTTGTGATGATGGTCTGAGGATTGACCCTGGGGCGTGTTGGGTTGACGCCACGGTCCCAGACTACAAGCCGGTCAGGCAGGATCACAACTGCGAGTGCAATACACATCAGTTAGGTTAAGAGCGAGGCGGATCTGGTGACAGGGATCCACCGTGACCAACCGGACCTTCCTAGGTGTTACACTGGGGACACTCACTGGTCCATCATTGGGACACTCACTGGTCCATCATAGAAACACTCATTGGTCCATCATTGGGGACACTCACTGGTCCATCATTGTGACACTCACTGGTCCATCATTGGGGACAATCACTAGTCATCATTGGGGACAATCACTGGTCCAACATTGGGGACACTCACTGGTCCATCATTGGGGACAATCACTGGTCCATCATTGGAGACACTCATTGGTCTATCATTGGGGACACTCACTGGTCCATCATTGGGGACACTCACTGGTCCATCATTGGGGACACTCACTAGTCCATCATTGGGGACACTCACTGATCCATCATTGGGGACACTCGCTAGTCTATCATTGGGAACACTCACTAGTCCATCATTGGGGACACTCACTGGTCATCATTGGGGACAATCACTTGTCCATCATATAGACACTCACTAGTCATCATTGGGGACAATCACTTGTTCATCATAGAGACACTCACTAGTCATCATTGGGGACACTCATTGGTCCATCATTGGGGACAATCACTGATCCGTCATAGACACTCACTAGTCATCATTGGGGACACTCACTAGTCATCATTGGGGACACTCATTGGTCCATCATTGGGGACAATCACTGGTCCATCATAGAGACACTCACTAGTCATCATTGGGGACACTCACTAGTCCATCATTGGGGACACTAACTGGTCCATCATAGAGACACTCAATAGTCATCATTGGGGACACTCATTGGTCTATCATTGGGGACAATCACTGGTCCATCATAGAGACACTCACTAGTCATCATTGGGGACACTCACTAGTCCATCATTGGGGACACTCACTTGTCCATCATTGGGGACACTAACTGGTCCATCATAGAGACACTCACTAGTCATCATTGGGGACACTCACTAGTCCATCATTGGGGACACTCACTGGTCCATCATTGGAGACACTCATTGGTCTATCATTGGGGAAACTCACTGGTATATTATTGGCGACACTCACTGGTCCATCATTGGGGACAATCACTAGTCATCATTGGGGACACTCATTGGTCCAACATTGAGGACACTCACTGGTCCATCATTGGGACACTCACTGGTCCATCATTGGGGACACTCACTGGTATATCATTGGGGACACTCACTGGTCTATCATTGGGGACACTCACTGATCCATCATTGGGGACACTCACTGGTCATCATTGGGGACACTCACTGGTCCATCATTGGGGACACTCATTGGTCCAACATTGGGGACACTCACTGGTCCATCATTGGGGACACTCGCTAGTCTATCATTGGGGACACTCACTGATCCATAATTGGGGACACTCACTGGTCCATCATTGGGGACACTCACTGGTCCTCATTGGGGACAATCACTTGTCCATCATATAGACACTCACTAGTCATCATTGGGGACAATCACTTGTCCATCATAGAGACACTCACTAGTCATCATTGGGGACACTCATTGGTCCATCATTGGGGACAATCACTGATCCGTCATAGACACTCACTAGTCATCATTGGGGACACTCACTAGTCATCATTGGGGACACTCACTAATCCAACATTGGGGACACTCACTTGTACATCATTGGGGACAATCACTGGTCCATAATAGAGACACTCACTAGTCATCATTGGGGACACTCACTAGTCCATCATTGGGGACAATCACTTGTCCATCATTGGGGACACTAACTGGTCCATCATTGGGGATAATCACTGGTCCATCATTGGGGTCACCCACTAGTCCATCATTGGGGACAATCACTGGTCCATCATAGAGACACTCACTAGTCATCATTGGGGTCACCCACTAGTCCATCATTGGGGACACTCACTGGCCCATCATTGGGGACAATCACTAGTCCATAATTGGGGACACTCGCTTGTCCATCACTGGGGACAATCACTGGTCCATCATTGGGGATACTCACTAGTCCATAACTGGGGACACTCACTGGTCCACCACTGGGGATACTCACTAGTCCATAATTGGGGGACCTTCCCCGAAATAAGACTTATATTATCTCCGATTTGTAAAATAATCTAAATCTATTTGAAATTTATATAGATTAAATCAATTTTTTAAAATTAATTCCATTGATTAAAAGTTTGAATGTAGGATCTGGCAAAAATTCACGTCATAATGGCTAAGTTTGATTATTTTGGGTGACCTGAAGGTCTAGGGGTAAGGTGTCAGACTTTTGTGTTGGGGGTCCGTGTTTCAATCCTCAGTCCCGGCACAGATTTATTTGATTACCAAACCCTTCCTTCACCTCTGACAAGACGTGCATTAAGCACAACTTGTGAATGTGTGGAATGTCAGGCTTCGATCGTGGTTCGGATCCTACGTTAAGCTGTTGGTCCTCCACTTCATCTCACAATCACCTTACCATAATAATAATAATAATAATAATATATTTCCCCCCCCCCATTCCTATAATATTTTCCTAAATTTTACGTCTGACTGTGTCTATATATATAGCCACATTTATTAGATATAATTTATTGTCATTGACCAATAACACAATTTAAGAACTGTAAGTTGTATAATGTTCCCTTTAAATGGTGACTTCGTTCTTTGGCTCACATAAGTGATTTAAGGATGGCTGTCCTTGAAAATGTTAAACAAAAACAACAATTCCATCCTTTCTCATTGATTAGGTTAGTTTACTTCCTTTTAGAGTTTTAGTACTTCTTTGTTATGTGCTACCCCACCAAATTGGCTGTCAACCTAAATTAGGATTTTGGTAAGACATTTAAAAAAACTACTAAAACTTATTTAATACACTCATACGCCAAATAATTTGATCTGCATTTGTTATTTTTGTTAAATAACCTAATACCAATCTATATAAAAGAATACTCATAATATAGTTAAATAATAATTATGTTGACCTTGAAAAATGTTTGTATTATTATCAAAAAGTCCCTTCAATCCACCATAATATCATAGCTCTACTTGAATACCTCCTGCTGACAGAATATGGAAAAATAATTAGGCCTATAGATTTCATCAATGAGCAGTCGTATTTCTTTAGATTATGATTCATATGAAATTCTTCTTTGCCTTTTACTGTGACTCAATGATCTAGAAGCTAAATGGTATAGTATCTCTGGTTTATTCGTGACTTACAAACTAACCTAAATTCAGAAAATATACAACACCAAGTTTCTCAAGCGTGTATTTATCCATATTAACGCGAGAACCCTATTTTAACAGATATTAAATGTTTTCGGCCATTTCAGGAATCAAACCCGGGGCCCCTTGTTTAGTACACAGATGTGCCACCAATGGATCTAGGCTTTCAGACAATATATTTTTTCCAATTAAGATGGTCTCATAGATGAAGTATGGAATTTCCTCTTACACATAAATGCACATTTATGGCAAACCTACTGGCTGTTGTGTTGGTTGTAGAATTTACTAAACAATCATTTCCATTGGTAGATCCTTATCTGACAGCAAGAAAAGCTCCTAGCTACACTCGTACTTACACGTATCATGGATAAAGTCGTTTAATAGCAGCTGTTACTTTTGATAAATACTATCTTAAACTATAGATTAACATAGAATGTTATCAATGATAGAATCAAAAATATATGTTGTTTTATTTTCTAAAAACTCTTCCTATGAAAGTGGATTTTAGTTTGAAGCGTTTATTTTTTTCGACCTGTCTCGCTACCCGTTCGGGTCGACGCGAGTGTGGTGGGAATCAGTAAGGAAACATTTATAAGGCAAATATACACGACTATTCTTATGGGGGGAGCGTAAGGAACAAGCAAGATGGTGAAAATACTTGGTAACCCCAGCTGAGATTCAAACCCCAAACACCCAGAAACCGGTAAACCTGACTACGACTGACTCGTAAGTATAGTTAGCTTGCACCTCGTTTGCTGATTTCATTTGGTTCAGAAGGTGCGGTTAGAGGGGACGGGAGAAAAGGTCAGTGTTTTTGCAGTTTTTATAGAAAAACCTTTTTATTAAACCAAAATCAATAAAATGTTGCTCCAGTATAGACATTGAGTTAAATAGCGGCATTGGATTTAAATGAAGATAAAGTTGTCATTAAATTCCAGGACACTCGCGACAGATATTCAACAACTGTTGATATCAACATGTGGAGAATATTTAGCTCAATGTTTGTACTGAAGCAATATTAGATTTATTTTGATATAAATACTGCAAAAACATTTACCTTTTCTCGCGTTTCTTACATCCCCACCTAGAAGTTATGGTGGGAAGAGCCCAAGCTAGGGGTTGTTTTGCAGTTTTCATAACATTTTTTACACAGTAAATAAAATATTGTTTGAGAAGATACGCTTAGTTTAATGTTCTGCACATATTATTATAAATAGTTCTTGAATATTCGTCGTGAGCATTGGGGCAGCTGATATGATCCAATTCATTTATAAAGTTCTTGTTCAAATACTAATACAATCATGACCGATATTTAATAACATTTGAGATTGAATTCTGTGCAAAGTATAATTTTAGGGTCAGTTTCATAGTCAGACTTAGTACGCCTTAATTGTGGTGCTATACTAAATACAAGACGACACCTTCCTAAACTATAATGGAATGTGCCAGTTTCACGTATAAAACTGGCCGAGTCTATTCTGGTATAGGTAGGTGTAGTCTAGCATTGGGTTTTGAGTCACACTAAGTTTATGAACTTGCTCCCATTTAATTAGCCCTTATGTTTCTACTTAAGTCATATTTTAAATGTTTTCAAAAAAACTTTGTTATAAAACCTCACGTCCCATCCCATTTAAAAAAACATAAAATGATCGGTTCCAATCACTCTTAACTTAAATGACATACACTAGTGTCTCCCGAGGCAAAGAAGGGAGATAGCTAGTTTATTCCACAAACACAGAGAGAGAGCGCGAAAGGACTAGTTTTGAAGAGAGAGACAGAATGACAACAAACCCAGTCCGGGTCCACAACCGTGAGTACCATGTTGCCAAATACTCCTAATTTTTTTTCTCCAGACACTGTAACGTGAGTACGGTTATATTTAACTCCAAAGTCCATTGATTTATTTCGCGAGCTACGAAGTCTAGCGATGTGAGATGAAAATAATCCTCCCTTGGAAAATGTTCTTTATAGTTTTATTATAGAAAATATTATAGCTATTCAAATGGAACAAATGCAATCGATATACCCCAAGTTTTCCAGGACATTAACGTTGACCTTGATAGTCTGGGGTAAAGTTCTGGCCTTTAGACCGAGGTTCATAGGTTCAAACCTAGATGAGCTCAATGGATTGTTACTGAGCGATCAAGAATCCGTAAGGACAGCTTCCTTCGGACGGAAAGTAAGGGCGTCGAACCCATGTCGGTTGTGGCAGCTCGTGTATTTCTGGAAGGTGTGTGAAATATCTCTTCCGGCGAAATGTGTGGTAGAAATCAATGAGGTGGGTGAGGTTGATAGCCCCCCCCCCCC
>CABEEJ010003666.1:49631-76895 GCA_901482245.1 Timema douglasi
TGTTTAGCACCTCGTCTACCCCCGTGCTGTGGCCCAGTGCCGCACCTAGGTTGTTTAGCACCTCGTCTACCCCCGTGCTGTGGCCCAGTGCCGCACCTAGGTTGTTTAGCACCTCGTCTACCCCCGTGCTGTGGCCCAGTGCCGCACCTAGGTTGTTTAGCACCTCGTCTACCCCCGTGCGTAAACCAGTTCAGGTTATACGCTTATGTGCTAATTACCCTAATGGCTCAAGGGATTAAGGAGGTTATATTTAGAGGACGTGTTTGCATGGAGAGAGAAATTGGAAAGTAATTTTGGGGAAAAAAACCTCAGTAGGCACAAAAGAGATCGGAGCCTCAATCTCCCCGTCATTGGAAGTCTAGGCTAGTGCGAGTGTAACGCCTTAGGCCATGCGGCCACAGAAGTGGATTAAGGGAATTAAAAATGAATAATAATGACGGTAACACCAAAAATAAAAATAAATTAAATTAATTCTAAAGGAAGTGGTTTGACACCTTATCTCAGTAGGTGTCTTACTTCTGAGCCAAGGGTCCCGAGCTCGATTCCTAGCATAGCTGAACAAAATTATGATTAGTGAAAGTGAGGTTCCCGCTTTTACATTGCTGAGTTGTTCAAGATAATTCCGCTATTAAGTCGTGTGTTAATATAATCAGTCGAGCAATAAAGCGCTCTCAGCGCTTGGTGGTTGATTGCCAAAGTGTCACTAACCTTTGACTCCTGTGTTCTGCTGGACACCAAATATGATCATATTTAATTCAAATCTTCAACGAATATTTTCCTTCCTTGTGATGAGGTGATCTTAGAATTGTACCGGAAAATTATATTAAAATTTTAAATAAATATTTCACAGGTGATCTCAGCATCCGAACCACACCCTCTTAACGATCTCAACAACATGAGAGGTCATCATTGTTTCGGCGACAGATGGGTGGTTCTACTAAATGAAGAGCTGATAGCAAACCCTTACGTGAGAAAAGGCGTCAGTCTCATCTTGTCTGATGGGTTTATGATAAATAGATCGTGGTTCTAATCCTGATCAGGTGTAACTAGTTTTCCCCCTATAACGTTTTCTATTTTACCTACACGTAAACGTGGGAACGTTTCCTCTAAATTCTACCTTCACCACCCTTACCTACCCATTAGTGTAATATGCGTGTCACCGAATCAGCGGTAAGACGAGACGAAAGTCAGCCTTTTCATCCAAATTATAAACAGTAGTTTTTTCTCTGTCTCTGTCTCTGTATTAATATCCAGCCGGACTCTACCACCATTGACATTAATTAGAGCGCGGTTAAGGAAGATGGAATTTAAGAAGAAATTATCAAGAATGTGTGTCAATAGAAAACAGGGAACCATTAGGTTAAAACACCCCCTTTGACTGGGATTTGAAATCAAACCACCAGATCACCAGGAATACAGTATGGTGCGAGAGTGACGCCTTAGACTATGTGACCACCTGATGCAAATACAAAGAGCTTAAACCTCATCTATTAAGGAGACCATTCTGATCCAAACTTATTGACAAACTTTTTCTTTTAGAGTAGGATTCTGTTAGGTAGGAACTTTAAGAAAATGCATAGAAAATAAAAATGATACCAAGCTCTTAGAACACGCTACTCGCACCAGTGGTTACGCTATCTAGTTCGTCTGTCTTTAGTAAAGATTGGATTTTCATTTATGTTGAGGTCAAGGTTCGAATCTTTGATAGGTGTATTGGGGAAAAGGGGGTTTCCAAATGAGATTTATCATTATGGTCTTCCCTTATTCTCCCTTTGATAATGTGAGTGTATTTCCACTAGGTTTCTTACACACAACATTGATGGACTTTGCCTTAATAGAATGATTGATGTATCCTTCATACAGCGAGCTTACCTTGCACTAGTTCACTATGGTATACTTTATGAGATAGGGTCATACTGTGATCCATCACGCTACGTGTGATACGTAGAGGTTACGTAATGTATCCTGGCCATTTTGGATCAGTTCAGAACATGAAGGCAGCTTCTCACGACCTGTTTGGGTTACACGCATATAAAATAATTACAAGAATGTGTTTGCGTAGAGTGAAAATGGAAAACCATTCAGGAAACAAAAATCACCTGGCT
Organism: Timema douglasi; assembly: GCA_901482245.1. NCBI lineage: Eukaryota > Metazoa > Arthropoda > Insecta > Phasmatodea > Timematidae > Timema > Timema douglasi. Next base: position 51,737 of record CABEEJ010003666.1, read on the forward strand.
GGGATTCGAGTCACAATCTCGTTTTTATCAGCAGTCCAGTCTGAGGGTTAAGTCTCACACCACACAACAACCCATGTGAGTATTATTATAACGTGGTAAGGACTGCGATGGTAGAGTTTATGGGAAATCTATCCATATTTTCGTGTATTAAAAGTGGGAGATCATTTATTAAAAAACCACCCTAAGGACACCCTGTCTGGATTCGATTCCCAACCTCATCGGGACCGGAGAATCAGCCCAAAGAAGTGTGACATTGAGACCACGGGCTCACCAGCGTGAGTCATAGGCGCTAATCCAAATATCCTCTGTTAGATTTATGTGTTCTATATCCAATATTGTTTACAAACTTATTAAATTATGTTTGAAGACGAGAGTCGAATCGAGGTATCTGAGACGAAAGCTCAAGCGTGATAAGAAAAACGAATACTTTAATGTAACCGCCAAATATAAACAACAGAATCTGGCAACATCGCCTGGTGAAAAAAAAAATCCTGTGGTCATCATCACCAGCTGAGCACGCGCCCTGTTGCCACATGGTGCACAGAGAGAGAGAGAGAGAGAGAGAGAACCATCCTCTGGCTTCGCTCATTAGTTGAGACCAATTAACAAGTAAACTACAAACAAGCTATCAAGTGAATTGGCGCATTAGTTTGTTTTAGTTTGTGTTTTTTTAAATACTTGATACACGTATGAGCCCCTTAAACACCCATAGAACAGAGACCGCTAGTGCTGCCCCCACCTTTCCCAAAGTAAAATAAAGGAGCAGTCTAAGTTGGAGAATCTGTTTGGATGATTTGTTTTGTGGTCATTGTTGGAGAGAGGGGGAAGGGTGTAATATATTTAACTATAATAAGTTTGTCAAGAACATTCATTTACGGACTAGAAACAAACAAAATTGATTCTACTGTTTTTGAAATGCTAAAATTTATTATTATTACTTTAACAAGTTGACCTAGATGGTCTTGGGGTGAAGTGCTCACCTCAGGACCAGATGTTCGTGGGTTCAAACCCAGCTAGGGTCAATGGACTTTTATTGAGTGATAAACATCTGTAGTACAACATCCTCTGGAGGGGAAGTAAAGCCGTCAGTCTCCTGTCAAGTGGGGCATGTGGAAGAACCCTGGAAGATTTGTGAAAATACCTTTCCCAACAAAATTGGTAGGTCCTTTAACTCTCGCTCATAGAAATCCTCGCGTGCTGATGTGTTCAATCAGTTCAGAAAGTGAACGTTAAATATCTCAAACGGAAATAATAATTATGTAAGAATCTCATAAGCTATTGCACGTTCACCTCGTCCCACTGCTGTCCCCAAATGTTTCTTTATCTTAGCACCTTACTCTTTTTTTAGCACCACGTCCTACTACCCGCTTGGTATTTCCGATTCTTAGGCTCTTATTAACCATACGGACTATAGGCATTTATCTACACAGATTAAGGATTAGGAAGGCAGAGTTTAGAAGAAATTGAACCCGATTTTTCGTGAAGACTCGTACAGTTGAAAACTATTTAAGAAAAAAAAAACCTACCCTTTGAATTCCGCTTTTTTTTTGTGACATGAAAATATTACAAAACTTAATTATTGAAAAAAAGTTCAAAATTCAAAAGAGTTACAACTGCATCAACCTAGTTTAGACTGTCCCCACTCCACCGTCATCATAACGCTAGTGAATTCCAGCACATTCACAAGTCAACCAATTCATGGATGTAAAAATAAAATCCTAATTTAAACCAGGACTGTTTTCTCGATTTTAGAAGTGATCTCATAAGTAGTTGTAAGGAAATTACCATAAGTATTTATGACTGAGTTTCTGATATGAATAAGTAGCTGGGTATGAGTCATCATAGCCGTATTTATTATATCTGGATAAATAGCTGTTCATGTGTTGCCGTAGATGCATTCTTGATATCTATAAGTGGTTGCGATATTGCTGAGTAGCTGCCGTAAGCAATGGATGCTGTTTTTCTGATAGTTTTGAGTACCTCAAGATATCATACACCCATCATAGACCTGCCTTATAATAATCAAATGTATAAACACCTTTTTCGTGAGATGAGCATGGATAGCCAGCCTTGTGGTAAATGTCTGGTATTTGATATCGGTGTTTAAGAGCAAACTCTCCTTATATAAGCTAAATGAAAAGATGTTATTTTTGTGTGACATGGTGTATATAATGGCCCAGCACTTGGGATCATCACCACGAAACACCTTCAAGCATATGGTCCACTCTTCTACTATGTCATGAACAGTTGCAGGTGTCAGGCTGTGTCCATCCCTTCCCGTTTGGAGACAGTGTTGCCACTTGTACCTTTGTTTACATTTTGCAACACTGAGGGCCCCCCTGCCATTATATTAGACCATGGGTGTGGAATATTTATGGAACAAATGTGCGTTCTCTCATCCTCTCTTTATGTTAATGAGAGGAGGCGTAATACAATCTAGCTCACTCATTTGTACCTTTTGGAGCTGGCCGTTAAGTTGGGATGGTAGGGAACCTGACTTAAGTTGGGTGTTTTTGGTGTGTGTTCTTCTAGAATAAATATTTTGGGCAAAATAAATACGATATTGCTCTGTTAGATATATTTAATTTAGTTTAATACACATATTAACCTCAACAGTTCTTGTATATCCATGATGGAAATTTTGACATTTGAAGAGAAACTTTTTGAGTGGAAAGAGAATGTTGTTCTTATCACAATGCCAGGACTATCATGATCAATATCCAGGAACTGTTGGAATACCACTATTTGTAGCTAATACAATTAAACACATGTACTAGAGAAATATTTTATTTACTGTGCCCGAAGGAAAGTTTATGTTATACAAACTTCAAAAATACTAACCTTAACGCCAAGTATTCTCTTCCACATTCCACCTTAATAAACAGGTTGTTAAACATAATAATTAAAAGTAGCTTCACAATGTATACAAAGATTTAAAAAAAAATTTCAATCATACATCCTTTCGCGAGGACTGAGTGCCTTCACATATCATTATAACCTGAATCGGTGGTTGCTTGGTCTATGGCGTTATTTTTGCAACATACTTGATTGCTGGGGACATGAAGATCATGGCTCGAGTACCTGCTGCATGTAATGAGGAGGATTTTTTCCTAAGTGATTTTATAATCTCCTTCCAAGAAAATGGGAATATCCTCTAAAATTCTACCCTCATTACTCCAGCCTCAGTTATAGTAAATGTGCGTATAGAAAGGATAGGTAAAATACGATATAAGTATTATACCATTATTTTAGTAAGAAGTCCGTTCTGGAAGGTCTTTTATTCTATCAAAATACTACCATACATTAGGATTTTGGTACGAAATAAGGGCTTCCAAAACAGGCTTCCTACCAAAATCCAGTTTAAAGAACACGTCCTCATGGGCTCTCAAGGCAGGCTCGTTTTCTCGTCAAACCCACCATAGATACGTGTGTGAAGCACTTAGACCAGTGTAGCACGTGAGAGGGGAGGGTTGTGAAGGTAAGATGGCTGGAGGGCTAACAGCTGATTACTTGACCCTGAAACCTTCCACCCTCTCGGCTGCTAGTCCTTATTTACCCCAGCCTCCCCCTCCCAACCCTCTAGTCACTCCAAGAGGTCTCTAGCCTGGGAACAAAGGAACATAGCTCGTCACGTGACAGCTCCTCATAGGCCTCCTCCTGCCCTCGCCCGTGACCAAGTGGTTTAGGAGGTACAGGAGCCTGGCTCGATCCCAGGTGGAGTTTTAATCATTCAGAAACCTAGTGAGAGTTAAGATGACCATTCTTGAATCCCCCCTGATGTTATGGTACAGCTACCGTAATACGGTGTAAGTATCACGTCGATTTTGTCCCCAATTTGTGGAATAAATTAATACAGTTTTACGTTGTATAGAGTAGATAAAAATGTTTTAACCAAGTACATTGCTAAAACATTTAAAATTTAAAATCTGGCAATAACACACATAATCTTAGCTAACAACAAGTATTTCTCACTGATTCGTAATTTTATTCTTAGTTTTTAGTTGTAAATGTAGGTATCTCAATCCCTATTTTTATGTACTATCTTCTATAACTTTCATAATATGAATAGTGACATATTATAGACATAGTTAATATATACTATCCATTAAAACCAGTATAAAAACAATGTTAAATGGTGTAATAGGCACCATTTAAAATGGTAACTATAGACTGTTTATGCTAGGAAGGAATGTTTGAAACGTCCTTTTCTTTGTCAGAATTTTACCATATAGTAGGATTTTGGTAGGAAAAATGACCTTTGAGACATTCCTACATAACATAGATAGGGCATACCTTCGACCCTCCCATCGGGGATTTAAGGTGGGAGTGTAGGGGACGCGAGAAAAGGTACTCAAGTGTTTTTTCAGTTTTTATATAAATACATTTTTCTTGCCATAATAATTCTATCTATCCAGTAGAAAAATACACATGGCAATACGAACAGTCATTGAGTATCTGTCATGAACATAATGACATTAGATAAACAACTTTTTAAATGAAGATAAAAAGGTTGACATTAAATTCAAGGACACCCTTTGACAGATATTCAACAACTGTTGATATCACCATGAGAATAAAATTAAACTTTACTTTTCTACTGAAGCAGTATCTGATTTATTTTGACAAAAAAACTTTTTTACTTGTTACTTGGGCAGAGCACTGAAAAGCTTTGCAGACGTTTAGAAGTACCAAATAATTTACGAAGTGGTTTGATATTATTAAATAATATTTTCACCAAAATGTAAGCAAATGTTTTAACTAGTTAAAAAATAGTTTAAAGTGTCTTTAAAAAAATATCTGATAACTTACATAAAACCATTTTAACAATCTCTAATTATCTTAAAAGTGTCTGTTGTAATCCTATAAAATCAAAACATGACTTTAGAAAAAGACTATCTAGCTTTATAACCTGCGTTATTATCATAACTACAACTATTCACGTAGGGCATCATCGATTTTTTTAAAACTTTAAACTTAAATCTAAACTTTTTATCTCATTAGAAACAGGCTCTTACTTTTCACCTACATTTAGTTTGAAGCGATATTGAAAATATCAAACCTTTTCTTAAATAATGTGGGTTTTCTAAGCTCGTACGCGTCTCGTGTCCCACCACGCAGCAACCTGTAGAGTAACTGTCCCCTAGAATGACAATATAAATATGATAGCTTTATGGTAGACTGACTATGAGTCTTCTCAGAAACCAACCATCAACATTGTTTTATTATTTGGCAACATTCAGAGATACAACACAAGTATCGGCCCGAAATGTTCCATGACCTTACGATTTCCAAGAAACGGTTTCATTTTACTTTTCACGATCCGAAGATACCTGTGGTTAGGTATTCTTAAAACCTGTTTTTATATTCCTCCCTTTTACCCCTCACCACACTGCACATCATTGTTTTCTGGGAAACAATTTTGACAGCAACTCAATTGTAGGTTGTCTGAAAATAGACAACCTAAACCATCATTATTAACTTAAAGAGTTTACGATAGGTTACACACAGAAGGTATCAGACTCTGAAGTTGCAGAGAACGATGGACCACAAATTTGTAAGGTGCCAGGCACCCTAAATTTGGATTTGGTTAAACTATGAGGCACAAACCAAAAAGAAAGTGTCATAAATGGTGATGTATTGTTTGGGAATACCTTCATAACCAACCACATTATACAGGGTGGGTTGGAAACAACTAGACGATGTATGCTGAGGAGAGTGATGGAGGACAACGGGCGGAGGTTTGTCTGACGTCCGGTGGAGCTCGTCTGAGTTACTTATCTTAGCTAGTTAGCTTAGCTAGTGAATATTTACCTTTCAATTAAAGTGTTAGTTTTCAAGTCACTAATCGTCTAAATGTCTCGGCCCCGCCATGCACATTTGACACACCATCATTCAATATCTCACACGACTCCTGAAAATGTAAGTAAAGTCTAAACATAAAATGGTACGAAACAATCGTCCATACTTCTATAATCTATCTCAGTTTCCTTAGAAAACATTGATTTGTTAATCACAGGAAACACTCTTCATATCGTATTTACTTTTGTTTGATAGTTTTTTTTTAACAAAAGTGTTATACTTTTTTTTTTCCCCCAAAATTTAAATTTTCAAAAATGTGTAATCACTCATATACTGAATTGTGGGTGTCGTGGACTTTTGAGTTTTGAATCTCGCCCAAGTAAACTGGAGGGGTTTAGAAGGTACGAAGTTCCCTTTCAACTTACAAGCTTGTACAAGTATTGTACAGTGGCAGCATAGCAGTTCTCTCGGGTGGGAGGCGGTTGTGGTGTCTGATTGCTCGCGATACTATTGGTCGCTCATATAGCTGATGATACACACACGTCCATACCAGACTCTGCCTAAACTATGAGGAAAGAATGATCTTGACAACGGGATAAATCCTGGATAGCTCACGTTAAGTCAAATGTCCTGGGTTCGATTCCCTGGAACAGCGGTAATTTTTAAACTAATTTAAATTAATAGTTTACTCTAGTTAAATAATGGCTCATATTTCTGTGATCTCATTAAAATGGGTATTCTGTTCCAAACCGCCTACGCTGCAAAACGGGTATTTCTAAAAAGTGTGACCACTTTGTCAAAAAGCCATTGTATTATCTACTCATGTTTGAAAATAAATCCGTTAAATCAAACAATCACCATTACAATCAAACAATCACCATTACTTTTCTTAAAACAACAATTTTATATTGACACTTTGCTTTCAGTTTTGACTATTTTTACTAATATCAGATGCGTTGTCACTAAGCAAAAAACCTTCAGTACGTATTTAATCAGAATCAATTAAATAATAGTTTTTCGTTTCATATTTATTATTTCCACTGCTTAACGTGGAATAAAAAATACAGTTAAATTCAACATCCCCGGTGTAGGGGGTCCGGGACTTGTTGCCTGTAAGAAAGCGTGTATAATTGCTATTCATATTAGCAAAACGCAAGGCTATTCATTAAGTCAGAGACTAGCTTAGTTCATGTGGTCATCCAGGGGAAATAAAAAGAGACAAGTGTAAGGTAACTATGAAACATTCTCCAGGTCAAGGGGCGTTTTCCTTCACCTGTCTCTGACAGGAGACTGACGCAACACATGAGACCAAGCCACTGTGTTTATATTATTTTCAACTACTGAATACAGGGTCATTTTTAAAACCTTCTTGGGACCGTTAATTAAATTAAGATATAACGGGGAAAAAACGCAAGTTTAAATCCATATTTTTTCTGTTTATTTAGCAAGAACTTTTTTTTTGCCAAAATAAATAAAAATATACATATGCAGTGGTAATAACAAGTTTTTTTTAAATATCTTTCATAGGCATTGCATAATTTGACTATGGCTTTTTATCTTCAAACATTTTTGTTGAAATTACACGATGGCCGTGATTAATAATCAGTAACTGGTAAGATTGTCAGTCAAAATATTAAACTAAACGTATCTACCGCAGCAATATCTTATCTTTGTTGGACAAACAGGTTTTTTTTACTGCCATAAAAACTGAAAGAATATGGAGACTCGCTCAAATTCCCTTCCATCCCCCAATAATTACTTCCAGCAGGGTTTATAGGGGGAGCAGCACTGGTAAGAAGGAACAGAGCTGGGAATAGAGAGAAGAGCAAAACTGATAAGAGGGAACAGACCTGGTAAGAGAGAACAGTGCTGATAAAAGGGAGCAGAGCTGGTAAGAGGGAACAGAGCTGGGAAGAGAGAGAAGAGCTGGTAAGAGGGAACAGAGCTGGTAATAGGGAACAGAGCGGGTAAGAGGGAACAGAGCTGGTAAGAGGGAACAGAGCTGGTAAGAGGGAGCAGAGCTGGTAAGAGGGAACAGAGCTGGTAAGAGGGAACAGAGCTGGTAAGAGGGAACAGAGCGGGTAAGAGGGAACACAGCTGGGAAGAGAGAGAAGAACAGAGCAGGTAAGAGGGAGCAGAGCTGGTAAGAGGGAACAGAGCTGGTAAGAGGGAGCAGAGCTGGTAAGAGGGAACAGAGCTGGTAAGAGGGAACAGAGCTGGTAAGAGGGAACAGAGCTGGTAAGAGGGAACAGAGCTGGTAAGAGGGAACAGAGCTGGTAAGAGGGAACAGAGCTGGTAAGAGGGAACAGAGCTGGTAAGAGGGAACAGAGCTGGTAAGAGGGAACAGAGCTGGTAAGAGGGAACAGAGCTGGTAAGAGGGAACAGAGCTGGTAAGAGGGAACAGAGCTGGTAAGAGGGAACAGAGCTGGTAAGAGGGAACAGAGCTGGTAAGAGGGAACAGAGCTGGTAAGAGGGAACAGAGCTGGTAAGAGGGAACAGAGCTGGTAAGAGGGAACAGAGCTGGTAAGAGGGAACAGAGCTGGTAAGAGGGAACAGAGCTGGTAAGAGGGAACAGAGCTGGTAAGAGGGAACAGAGCTGGTAAGAGGGAACAGAGCTGGTAAGAGGGAACAGAGCTGGTAAGAGGGAACAGAGCTGGTAAGAGGGAACAGAGCTGGTAAGAGGGAACAGAGCTGGTAAGAGGGAACAGAGCTGGTAAGAGGGAACAGAGCTGGTAAGAGGGAACAGAGCTGGTAAGAGGGAACAGAGCTGGTAAGAGGGAACAGAGCTGGTAAGAGGGAACAGAGCTGGTAAGAGGGAACAGAGCTGGTAAGAGGGAACAGAGCTGGTAAGAGGGAACAGAGCTGGTAAGAGGGAACAGAGCTGGTAAGAGGGAACAGAGCTGGTAAGAGGGAACAGAGCTGGTAAGAGGGAACAGAGCTGGTAAGAGGGAACAGAGCTGGTAAGAGGGAACAGAGCTGGTAAGAGGGAACAGAGCTGGTAAGAGGGAACAGAGCTGGTAAGAGGGAACAGAGCTGGTAAGAGGGAACAGAGCTGGTAAGAGGGAACAGAGCTGGTAAGAGGGAACAGAGCTGGTAAGAGGGAACAGAGCTGGTAAGAGGGAACAGAGCTGGTAAGAGGGAACAGAGCTGGTAAGAGGGAACAGAGCTGGTAAGAGGGAACAGAGCTGGTAAGAGGGAACAGAGCTGGTAAGAGGGAACAGAGCTGGGAAGAGGGAACAGAGCTGGTAAGAGGGAACAGAGCTGGGAAGAGGGAACAGAGCTGGTAAGAGGAGCAGAGCTGGTAAGAGGGAACAGAGCGGGTAAGAGGGAACACAGCTGGGAAGAGGGAACAGAGCGGGTAAGAGGGAACAGAGCTGGTAAGAGGGAACAGAGCGGGTAAGAGGGAACACAGCTGGTAAGAGGGAACAGAGCTTGTAAGAGGGAGCAGAGCTGGTAAGAGGGAACAGAGCGGGTAAGAGGGAACACAGCTGGGAAGAGAGAGAAGAACAGAGCAGGTAAGAGGGAGCAGAGCTGGTAAGAGGGAACAGAGCTGGTAAGAGGGAACAGAGCTGGTAAGAGGGAACACAGCTGTTAAGAGGGAACAGAGCTGGGAAGAGGGAGCAGAGCTGGTAAGAGGAGCAGAGCTGGTAAGAGGGAACAGAGCTGGTAAGAGGGAGCAGAGCTGATAAGAGAGAGAAGAGCAGAGCTGGTAAGAGAGAGAAGAACAGAGCAAGTAAGAGGGAGCAGAGCTGGTAAGAGGGAGCAGAGCTGGTAAGAGGAGCAGAGCTGGGAAGAGGGAGCAGAGCTGGTAAGAGGAGCAGAGCTGGTAAGAGGGAACAGAGCTGGTAAGAGGGAGCAGAGCTGATAAGAGAGAGAAGAGCAGAGCTGGTAAGAGGGAGCACGACTTTGTTTATGTAGGAAACTTTAGTTTTAAGTAGGTTTTTAATAAAAGTCTTACTTGTATGGTAACATTTACATAACTGTTTCTATGAGTTAAGGTGGTGTGAGCTTTACCTTTTTAATAAGAAAACACAAATAAATGGATTGTAAATATCACAGTGACAGCATTCAAAATTAAAATATTATTAAATTCATGAATTAAAAAAAAATATCAAAAATAAAAATAATCACGTATGGATCCGCAATGGTGGGCACGTCGTTAAATGCGTCAGTTTAATTTTGTTTGTTTGGCACATAACGAAGAGGCTGGAAATCGAATTCTGGCCGGATGTTCTCAGATTGTTGTTTCTTAAATAGTTTCACACTCTACTTGCATGAAAATGTGGGCGTACAGTCTCTTAAATCATTCTACCGTCTTCAACCCTACCTTATTAGTTAAAATATTAATGAATCATCAGAGCAGGCAGTAATAGGACCTATGTGGATCGCAGCTCGGAATATAGGTGGGGATGTTATTAATAGCGTCTTGTTTATGATGGAATGGGTCAAAAGGGGTTAAATATATTCTACAACCACGTTGATTAGTTAATCTAATCTCCCCTACGACATTAATATTTTAAAGTTTTATCCTTACAGCTTTTATCTGCTACAAATTGTTCCACGGCCTTCCTCCCCTCCCCCTAATTCTGCCTATGTATGTCCATCAAACAACTACATACTACCCGCTTCGGTGGCCGCGTGGTCTAAGGCGCTACTCTTACAGTAGGCTAGACTGCCGATGACGAGGGTATCGAGGTTCGAATCTCGTTCGTGTGTACTGAAGAGTCTTTCCAAAATGGTTTTTCACTCTCCATCCACGCAAATGTGGATATACTTCCTCTAAATATAGCCTTCCTAATTCCCAAAGCCATTAGCGTAATAAGTAAGGGTAGTAAAACGCGGTACTAAAACATTTATATTGTTTTCTAAATATAATAGACCTTAAGATTGGGGCTGAGCTAATGTGTTTAAACGAAACACAAGTGGAGGATCTCTGAAAGCCCGAGATAAAACTCTCACTCTTATCGGAAAATAACTATATATCCGTTTGTGGCAGCGAAAGACGCGATCTACTGACGTTCAAATAAAACATTGAGATGAGTTGCCTTGTTATAGCGTTTTTTACAACCAGTCGTATAACTTACAAGTCAAGCAAAGATACATCATAATACCGACAACTCGGTAATAACCAGGAGTTTTACTGACTTCTCTTTGTGGTTGCAGCCGGTCATGTAGATCTGTACAGTGCACGACTAACAATGATATGGATCTCAACAAGTTATTAAACTGTTCAGCCTTCTGTCCGGAGATTCAAGGCCACCATATATTCTTATTAAATAATTTAATACAAAATAAAAATTTAAACTTCCTTCATACATTAGAAATAAAATACTTGACATAAATGAATGCCTCGATAAAAAGCTCTAAGGAAGTAAAATTAATTTTGAATACGCTTATAAAATCTTTTATCTCTGAGAAACAAATTAATGAACTAAAAATAGCTTTTAGATAGAACCGAGTTCTTTCTACGTTCCTCAACGGAAAATTTACAGAATCTGATTAACAGTTTATGTAATTCATTTTAGGACGTTTTATATAAGTATTTGTTTTGCCGATTTTATTAAATATTATCTATAGTTAAATTGTTTACTAAACGACCTTTTAGTTACCTAGTCGATGGTTCTATTTGAATAAGGTTGCCGAACGCAATTTATAATCAAATAGATTATTACATCACTCCCATGTCTTAAGGTTTTAAATGAATTGCGATGTTGGAGGCAGCCGGAGAGCAGGTTCAGCTTATATAACAATAATTTTTAAAAAAACAACGCTATTTGACCATTTTGACGCATAGTTCTTAAAATCTCGGCTATAAAGATAAAACAGCTATAGCTATAAACCTAAGTTTAGAAAATGTCAACCATTTATAAAAAGTTTTAGCCGGATCGGTTAAGACGTTCTCGAGTGATATGGGAACAGAGAAACAAACATTCAAACAAAGAAACAACCATGCAAACAGAGAAACAAACATTCAAACATAGTAACAAACATTCAAACAGAGAAACAAACATTCAAACAAAGAAACAACCATGCAAACATAGAAACAAACATTCAAACATAGTAACAAACATTCAAACAGAGAAACAAACATGCAAACAGAGAAACAATCATGCAAACAGAGATAAAACATGCAAACAGAGAAACAAACATGCAAACAGAGAAACAAACATGCAAACAGAGAAACAAACATGCAAACAGAGAAACAAACATGCAAACAGAGAAACAAACATGCAAACAGAGAAACAAACATGCAAACAGAGAAACAAACATGCAAACAGAGAAACAAACATGCAAACAGAGAAACAAACATGCAAACAGAGAAACAAACATGCAAACAGAGAAACAAACATGCAAACAGAGAAACAAACATGCAAACAGAGAAACAAACATGCAAACAGAGAAACAAACATGCAAACAGAGAAACAAACATGCAAACAGAGAAACAAACATGCAAACAGAGAAACAAACATGCAAACAGAGAAACAAACATGCAAACAGAGAAACAAACATGCAAACAGAGAAACAAACATGCAAACAGAGAAACAAACATGCAAACAGAGAAACAAACATGCAAACAGAGAAACAAACATGCAAACAGAGAAACAAACATGCAAACAGAGAAACAAACATGCAAACAGAGAAACAAACATGCAAACAGAGAAACAAACATGCAAACAGAGAAACAAACATGCAAACAGAGAAACAAACATGCAAACAGAGAAACAAACATGCAAACAGAGAAACAAACATGCAAACAGAGAAACAAACATGCAAACAGAGAAACAAACATGCAAACAGAGAAACAAACATGCAAACAGAGAAACAAACATGCAAACAGAGAAACAAACATGCAAACAGAGAAACAAACATGCAAACAGAGAAACAAACATGCAAACAGAGAAACAAACATGCAAACAGAGAAACAAACATGCAAACAGAGAAACAAACATGCAAACAGAGAAACAAACATGCAAACAGAGAAACAAACATGCAAACAGAGAAACAAACATGCAAACAGAGAAACAAACATGCAAACAGAGAAACAAACATGCAAACAGAGAAACAAACATGCAAACAGAGAAACAAACATGCAAACAGAGAAACAAACATGCAAACAGAGAAACAAACATGCAAACAGAGAAACAAACATGCAAACAGAGAAACAAACATGCAAACAGAGAAACAAACATGCAAACAGAGAAACAAACATGCAAACAGAGAAACAAACATGCAAACAGAGAAACAAACATGCAAACAGAGAAACAAACATGCAAACAGAGAAACAAACATGCAAACAGAGAAACAAACATGCAAACAGAGAAACAAACATGCAAACAGAGAAACAAACATGCAAACAGAGAAACAAACATGCAAACAGAGAAACAAACATGCAAACAGAGAAACAAACATGCAAACAGAGAAACAAACATGCAAACAGAGAAACAAACATGCAAACAGAGAAACAAACATGCAAACAGAGAAACAAACATGCAAACAGAGAAACAAACATGCAAACAGAGAAACAAACATGCAAACAGAGAAACAAACATGCAAACAGAGAAACAAACATGCAAACAGAGAAACAAACATGCAAACAGAGAAACAAACATGCAAACAGAGAAACAAACATGCAAACAGAGAAACAAACATGCAAACAGAGAAACAAACATGCAAACAGAGAAACAAACATGCAAACAGAGAAACAAACATGCAAACAGAGAAACAAACATGCAAACAGAGAAACAAACATGCAAACAGAGAAACAAACATGCAAACAGAGAAACAAACATTCAAACAGAGAAACAAACATTCAAACAGAGAAACAAATATTCAAACAGAGAAACAAACATGTAAACAGAGAAACAAGCATTCAAACAGAGAAACAAACATGCAAACAGAGAAACAAACATGCAAACAGAGAAACAAACATGCAAACAGAGAAACAAACATACAAACAGATAAACAAGCATGCAAACAGAGTAACAAACATACAACCAGAGAAACAAACATGCAAACAGAAAAACAAACATACAAACAGATAAACAAGCATGCAAACAGAGTAACAAACATACAACCAGAGAAACAAACATGCAAACAGAGAAACAAACATGCAAACAGATAAACAAGCATGCAAACAGAGAAACAAACATACAAACAGAGAAACAAACATTCAAACAGAGAAACAAACATACAACCAGAGAAACAAACATGCAAACAGAGAAACAAACATGCAAACAGAGAAACAAACATGCAAACAGAGAAACAAACATGCAAACAGAGAAACAAACATGCAAACAGAGAAACAAACATGCAAACAGAGAAACAAACATGCAAACAGAGAAACAAACATGCAAACAGAGAAACAAACATGCAAACAGAGAAACAAACATGCAAACAGAGAAACAAACATGCAAACAGAGAAACAAACATGCAAACAGAGAAACAAACATGCAAACAGAGAAACAAACATGCAAACAGAGAAACAAACATGCAAACAGAGAAACAAACATGCAAACAGAGAAACAAACATGCAAACAGAGAAACAAACATGCAAACAGAGAAACAAACATGCAAACAGAGAAACAAACATGCAAACAGAGAAACAAACATGCAAACAGAGAAACAAACATGCAAACAGAGAAACAAACATGCAAACAGAGAAACAAACATGCAAACAGAGAAACAAACATGCAAACAGAGAAACAAACATGCAAACAGAGAAACAAACATGCAAACAGAGAAACAAACATGCAAACAGAGAAACAAACATGCAAACAGAGAAACAAACATGCAAACAGAGAAACAAACATGCAAACAGAGAAACAAACATGCAAACAGAGAAACAAACATGCAAACAGAGAAACAAACATGCAAACAGAGAAACAAACATGCAAACAGAGAAACAAACATGCAAACAGAGAAACAAACATGCAAACAGAGAAACAAACATGCAAACAGAGAAACAAACATGCAAACAGAGAAACAAACATGCAAACAGAGAAACAAACATGCAAACAGAGAAACAAACATGCAAACAGAGAAACAAACATGCAAACAGAGAAACAAACATGCAAACAGAGAAACAAACATGCAAACAGAGAAACAAACATGCAAACAGAGAAACAAACATGCAAACAGAGAAACAAACATGCAAACAGAGAAACAAACATGCAAACAGAGAAACAAACATGCAAACAGAGAAACAAACATGCAAACAGAGAAACAAACATGCAAACAGAGAAACAAACATGCAAACAGAGAAACAAACATGCAAACAGAGAAACAAACATGCAAACAGAGAAACAAACATGCAAACAGAGAAACAAACATGCAAACAGAGAAACAAACATGCAAACAGAGAAACAAACATGCAAACAGAGAAACAAACATTCAAACAGAGAAACAAACATTCAAACACACAAACAAGCATGCAAACAGAGAAACAAACATTCAAACAGAGAAACAAACATACAACCAGAGAAACAAATATTCAAACAGAGAAACAAACATTCAAACAGAGAAACAAACATGCAAACAGAGAAACAAACTTACAAACAGAGAAACAAACATTCAAACAGAGAAACAAACATGCAGACAGAGAAACAAACATGCAAACAGAGAAACAAACATACAAACAGAGAAACAAACATGCAAACAGAGAAACAAGCATGCAAACAGAGAAACAAACATTCAAACAGAGAAACAAACATTCAAACAGAGAAACAAAGATGCAAACAGAGAAACAAACATTCAAACAGAGAAACAAACATGCAAACAGAGAAACAAACAAGCAAACAGAGAAACAAACATGCAAACAGAGAAACAAACATGCAAACAGAGAAACAAACATTCAAACAGAGAAACAAACATACAAACAGAGAAACAAACATGCAAACAGAGAAACAAACATGCAAACAGAGAAACAAACATACAACCAGAGAAACAAACATGCAAACAGAGAAACAAACATACAAACAGAGAAACAAGCATGCAAACAGGTAAAATTGAGAACCTCCCTTATTTTTTTAAAATTCGGGTGGATACATACAATAAAACCAAGTCAATCGTAATCACGTTTTACCACCTGTTCATGCTATACGCATTATGATCATTACTTAGTGGAGTTGGAATGAGGAAGGAAAGGAAGGCGTGGAAGGAAAGTAAGAAACCATTTAGTGAAAACCTAGTAGACCCAACCGTGATTTGAACCCTGATCTCCCAATCTAACCAGAGAATGATGTCTTAGAGTAAGAAAATGAATATTAGAGATATATAATTTAACTTACTTCAAAAATTGTATTCTTGTTGATTTAAATAAACAAGCTGCTTATAGTATATACCGGATTAATATAGAAATAGATTAATTTTGTATTATATTTTTAGTGCGATTTAAAGTGTTATTTGGGAACATAAGCTGTACAGTAGAATCCTTGGAAGTCTCATGTACGGGATATCACCAAGTGATGCATTATTATTGGTGATACGTACTTAATGGGTGATTCTCAAATGATTGAATTAGCTATTTCAAAAGTATTTCTCCTAGTAATGTGCTCAATAAACGACACTTCTCTATCCTACGCATCCAGTCACCGATCCAAAACTCTCGTTTGAGTATTATTTTGCCCCTATCTGTTTCGAGAACTAAATTATTTGATGCGGCTAGAATAAATTCTCTTGATGCCATTTTTACTAAAAAATTAAATCATGTGTTGAAAATGCATCACTAATAGATGTGTGTGTACGTACATGGTGACACGTCATTTCAATAATGCATCTGGGTGACCTGGTGGTCTAGGGGTAAGGTGTCGGACTTGTGTGCTGGGGTCCGGGGTTCATTCCTTGGTCCCGGCACAGGTTTATCTGATTACCAAACCCTTCCTTCACCTCTGACAAGAAGTGTATTAATCACAACTTGTGAATGTGTGGAATGCCAGGCCTCCACCGTGGTTCGGATTCCACGTTAAACTGTAGGTCCTCCATTTAATATCACAATCACCCTACCATTACACATTAGCGTAAGGGCGTATTGCCCTAACGGGTAGTAAGACGTGTTGATAGTAATAATAATAATAATAATAATAATAATAAGATTGCATCACCAACCTCTCTTGCATCACTGTGTGTCACCTAAGAATATTGTGTACACGAGACCCGCTTCAATGGCCAAATAGTGTAAGGTGTCACGCGAGTGGCCTCACCTCCACCTGCCAATAGGCTTGTTTATGAAGATTGTGCTTCCAGAACATTCGAGTGACGGGATGCAATGGCCCCCCACTCTTCCCTTTGTTCTTAGAGAAGATTTTGTCTGGGTGGCCGGTAGAGACAGAATGATGTTGCACTACATAGATATTTACCGAGAAACACATGAATTAAATAAGGTTAGGATATGATCACGTTAGATATGACTACAGTAGCCCCATGGCTTCTTTGGTGCTGAGTGACAGCTTTAAAAAGCTACCAGACCAAATTATGTATCCCTACGCCGAACCAAATGATCTGCAAAAAGTTGTGTTTAGCAGCTGTCACTTTTGACAGTCAAAATTTAGGTATATACTTAAATGTTGACTGTCAGAAGTCAGCTATGAGCTGTCAGTCAGCACCAAAGAAGCCACGGGGCTACTGTACATCTATTAATTTAACAAAAGGGGATGTGTCAAATATAAACGTTGCAATATAACCCAAACAACTGAAACGGCTAATAAGACACGAGGACAGCAGGAAAAAAACAACAACAAAAAAGTTGAAGCGGTGTCGTCTTGTGTTTGTTTTGGAGCCACACTTGAGGCGCAATAAGTCTGACCATGAATCTGTCTCTTGGCCATTTACATTCACCAAAAGACAACTTTTTAAATGTTGTTAGTGCAAAAATTGATCACATCAGGCAACGATGACTCCAAGATAGATTTTATAAGGTCAGATGGTTCTTATGAAGAGTACATATTTATGTGAAATGTCTCTTCTGTGAGTGAGTATTTTCACAAGACACGCAAGGAGAGCAATGGAAGTAATACACGGAGTGCTATTGTTGGGCTCATGAACAAAGTTGGGTCGTAAAGGGGTAAAGAAATAGTTGTCTCATATTAGGAGCCTCTTCTTTATTCCCATTACTTTGACTCAATTTGAATTTTTGGAAATAATTTAAAATATTGCTTTAGAAAATTTCACAATTTGGTTTATTTGAACATAATACATGTGTATTTATAAATGTTTTGAGTCTTAAGAATTGTTACATAAAAAATTAAAAACACAAGAAATAACTGGTTCCGTACTAGCCCACCCTTATCTTATATTAGAGAACAGCTCTCGAAGTAACCTAGCTGGGGATTGAGTCCAGGCATCCTGGGTCAGAGGAAAGCACTCCCGGAGGCTAGTGTTGCCTCTCACCGAATGGACTTGGCTCGTTTTTTCTCTGAGCAGGTGTTGCAATCCGACGATGCAGTGGTGCAGCTTGCGAGTCGTGACAGCTGCAGCAAGAGTGCAACAGGCAGTGTTGAAGGTCACCTGGATCACGCCAGGATCGCTGGAGGTCGGTCACGACTGATGTGCTGCCACACCGCGGCACGGAACTGATGTTCATGTGTGGGACGAAGACATTAGGAAACCTTCCATCGGAAAAATGACGAGTCGTAAGTCTTCGTTTAAAAGGGTTAGTGTTAATCCCATATTACAATTAGACCTTGAGTTCCTTCTTGGGATTTGTAAGCAAGGTGTACTGATATACTACTTGCTAGACTAAACTATGAAGATAGTACTCCTGGTGAGTGAACATAACCCAACTAAGCTATGATGATAACACTTCTTGTGAGTGAACATGACCAAACTAAGCTATGATGGCAATTAAAGTGGTTATAAAAGGTGTTCAGTCACACGATACACAACACATGTCAGGTAATGGCTGTGTTTGCATGATATATCTGGAGTATTACTTGCTACAGTGGTCACATGGTTTGAGTAATCACTCTCTTGTTAGACTAGACTGCCAATGACAGAGGGAGCAGGGCACGAATCTCAGTCTCGTATACTAAGGGTGGTTTTTAATCAATAGCTTTCCACTCTCCCTCCACGCAAATGCGCATATATTTTCATTAAATTAAAGATTCCTCATCCCTAGCTCATGAGGGTAATTAGTACAGAAGTGTATAGCCTGAACAAGTAGTAGCACATGATACTTAGAAAAAATAGTTCAAGGGCACCGTTTACTTGAAGGGCAGTAGTACCCCCTTACTGCAGGATGTTTTATGGGAAAGTTAGTTATAAATATTCTAAACCAATCCTCAACTAACTTTAAATAATTTTATGTTGTTTGGAGCCTATTAAAAGTGAGGTATTTGTGTATGTGAGGCTAGATGCATATTCATAATCATTTTCTTTGATCCCAGAACTTCAAAATTTCGCCGGAAACGTCGTTAAAAACGATCTGATTTCCAATTTATATGATTTTCCGAAATTATAAAACCTGAAATGTACAAGTTTGTAGTTCTATAAGGGCATGTTGATACCCTTTATCTGCATATTGACCTGAGATAGATTTAAAATAACAAACCATTTGTTAAATAACGTGAGCATATTTTGGACGTTTGCAAGTCGTACCAGAGCCCAGCTCTCCAGTAGGTGGGTCACTCAGCCATCTAAACAGATCAGTGCACGACGTAAATAACTAACCGAACCTCCAGAACGGACAATTAAACTTAGACCCAGGCCGTAATCTCATTACTCTTAAAGGGTAAACATCAATTTCACCATTTTGTACATTTTTTTGCTAGTACCAGAATACAAACTCGTGATTATTAAAGACATTCACGCACCAACGTGATAGCTGTCATAGTTGACTTAAGTTATCTAATGGACGTATTTAAAAAAAAATCAACATCAAGTCCTGCCCTCCCTTTCAGCTTGTAACAGAGTGAAAACCATACTTAGTACACCCAACCGGGACTCTAACCCTGATATCCCAGCTACAAGCACCACACTATATTACGAGTGTGACACATTTGACCAACGAACCCGGTAAATGAACGTCTTCAAACCGGAAGTTTACAGGAGGGTCACATTGTGAACAATACAGAGTTATACTTTACATGCCACTGGTTTACCGTAATTCACAGTAGTAATATAGTTTAAAAATATATTAGAATTATGAAATTAAATTGTATTAATTTTTTACCCATTTTTTGATTGTTACAAATATCTTAAAAATCATAATAATTTACGATCACTGAATTTTTCTTTTCGTAGAAACTAGATAAAGTAAATTAGTTAGCCTGCCGATATTTTATTCTGAAAATTGAAAAAACGACACCTTGGCACGGGAATCGAACCCGGGGCCTTTGGCTTAGTATGACAATGCTCTAACCACGAAGCTATCCAGGAATCGTCCCGTGCCCAGGGTCATTCCTCACTCATATTTTAAGGCAGAGTCTATGATGGACGTGCGGAAATCGTCGGCTACAAATGTTATTTTATTAAGATCACGAGCTATCAGATAACGCAGCCACCTTCGACTCGGAGTTGGCTTGATGGAGAATTACTCAGTAAAAAGCATAATTAATAGCTTCGGCTGTTTGATTCTACCGATATTGGCTGTCCTTTAGTGCAGTTGAAACTAACACTGTCCCTGCGTTATGAGTTAAATTTTGATGATTTAAAAAATTAAGAACGGTATTTATTTGTTGACATTGAACCGATTCCTCTTTTTGACGCGAGTGACGTTAATGTATAATTTGGTGACGTGATCATAGCGTCAAAACCTATTTTATTGACGTATTTGTTTACAGGCAAAGCCCTCTCCAGACATATTGTATTCACGTAGGTCTAATATTCTAAAACAAAACAACAAAAAGAAGCTCAAAGCCATGATTGACTTATCACTAAGCCAAAATGAATAAAGGCTGTCACATTAACTGTTTCCTCTCAACTAAACTCACATAACAGAAAACAGTTGGTTAGTGAGTGAAAAAGGTAACCATGGTTTTTGGTGTGGACAGTAAAACGATATCAAATACAGATTTTTTCTGTTCGTGAACTGGACATTTATATTCAAACAATCAACCGATTAAATTATTTTGGTATGAAGTGGACACTAGAAATGTGATGTAACCATCGCGTAGGAATAAATTGATGTAATGACGCTGTCAAGGGCATCACGACTCAAATAATTAGATTTGAGCTCTTGCCTGTTTTTTACTCTACTATAATGGTAGTATTAAGTAACAAATGTATCGTTTGACCTTCTTGAAGTGCCTATAGCCGATAAATAGGCCTACATATAGGCTTAACATACAGTATATGCATAACTTATAAGCTTTGTAGTACTGTATATCGAAGAAATAGCAAACATAAAAATATAATGCATCTATCTGTAATATAAATAAAATATGTATTTAATACGAACACTCCGGGTGACCGGGTGGTCAGGGGGTAAGGTGTTAGACTTCTGTGTTGAGGGTCCGGGGTTCAATCCTCTGTCCTGTCACAGATTTGTCTGATTGCCAAACCCTTCCTTCATCTCTGACAAGACGTGTATTAAGCAACTTGTGTATGTTTTGAATGCCAGGCCTCCACCGTGGTTCGGATTCCACGTTAAACTGTAGGTCCTCCATTTTATCTCACAATAACCGTACCATTACACATTAGCGTAAGTGCGTATAGCCCGAACGGGTAGTAAGACGCGGTGATAGTAATAATAATAATAATACTTCATTTACACTTAATGGTGGCTGTCTTACCTCGACGGATTACGCTATGGAGCTATATTATAAGTTATACCATAGTGGAATAATGAAAAGTAAGTTAAATGGAGAGCATCTCAACCTTTGCCCCCAAAGTTTCTTATATTATGAAATATAACGATGGCAAAACGTTGCAACAATCAGTACTCACATCTATCAAATGTCAAGATGATCCGGTTCGAGACACACTGGTTCGAGACACACCGGTTCGAGACACACACCGGTTTATTGAGTGTGGTTTCTCCTAAATGTTCCCTCCCTCTGGCTGTAGCAAGTGCTGGTACGTTTAATACAGATTATAAATAATTCATCCTTACCCCATCAGTTCCGATGAATACGTATAGTCCACACGGGTAGGGAAATGTGGAGCAAAATAACCGTATGGTGCACCACGCGGACTTTCGCTCTACTTTATCTATTTTGTATATTTGTTAGGACCGTGTCTTACTACCCATTCAGGTTATACGTCTACTTTATCTAGATTATACTTATAACCCATAAGATAAGTGAAACGAAATAAAATACAATGGTATCGAAGCATAATAGGAATAAGAGAACGTGGCGTTTGACCAAAGAGCATACATGAAATAACAGGCACTGTTACAGAAAATTACTAATAGTTATGTACCTTTTCAACTCTATTTTCTAAGGATTGGTTAAAAAACTATAGCTAGAGCTATAATTAACATTCTAACTCGGAAAATAATGATTTGTTCAAATATATTTAAGAGTCCTACAAACTTGGCAGGGTAAGTCATTACGTATCACAAAGAGTGACCGAGATGTGAAAAAAAAATATAGAAATTTCCGCTTGTGTAACGTACCTTCAAAGTTGTTTTCTTGAGAAAATTAGATACTCTATTTTGTTTGTTGTGTTAAACAGCACCTAGGTTTATATACAAGCTCCAACCAAAACCGTTAAAACAGATTTTGAGAAAATTGATTTTTTATTTTGTAGCCCCTTAATTAAACTAACATTAGTTTTAGGGTTGAGTAGTTAGTTCCAAAAAATCGCTGGGGAACATTATGAAAACACTAGATTTAAACTTTTAGCCCGATTGGTAGAATTGTGTCGGCTCTAATCTCAATAATAGACAGACAGAAAGGCGGTATTGCATCAACCAAATTGGTTGGGTTCACGGGGCTCTTGAAACGTCAACATCCATCTCAATCTCGAGCTGTAGTTTTTGATGATCACAAGATTCTATTGTTACAAGGGTCATGATAAAGTAAAAAAAAAAAAAAAAATTTTTTGTTATAACAATATTGAAATAACCTCCCACATTTAAAAAAACTTATTACAATCTGACTTGTGGACGAATCGTAATATGTCAGTTTCGCAACGACCGCCTCCCTGTAGTGTTTTCTATATAAAATTGACATTTCAAAAATATAGAATACCCATCATATCATCTTGATAAAAGAAATTAAAAGTAGAATTTTTAATTAAAAAATACAATTTTAATCTGTTCAGTATAACTGCAGGAATTATTTTAGTAAAGTGCGCCTTCCTTATAACAAATTGTCAGTTTTGATATAATAGCCCTTGAATAATAATATTATTTAAAACTAGTTAAATAAAAATAATTTGGATAGAACACGAGAAAATGCTTTCAAAAGATATGGTCTTTTTCTAAAATTTCTGTTTACCTATGGAATATTTCTGAAATTTGAATTTTTTTTATGACATCCGTAGTGCTTTCGTTTTTACTTTCTCGTGGACCATTGGAAAAAGAACGTATTGTGATCGTTAAAAATATTGAATTCAAGATTTTGATGGATGTTCATGACTCCCTTAACCCAAGAAAGAATTTGTTTTTGCAATGTTTCCGTCTGTATGTCTGTGTGTTTATCCATGTGTCCAATTCTTTGTCTAGGGCTGAAACCATTGTAATGATCGTACTAAAACTTCTTGTACAGAGTTCTAAGGTTCTCCCAAGGGGTTCTTAGAATTATTATAGTATACTACTAAAATGCCACATTGCTAATTCCCTCACTGACATTAATTATTACCCACTTCCAGATGAGCTATGATCTAGAAATTTGGCAAAGTTATAGATTTGAGCCTTTAAACGATGATAAAATTCCAAAAAGTTCAAAATTAAAATTTCAAGCCTTCAAAAAAAATTCAAAAAGACTGAGCAACTTTAAAGTCGGCGCGGAACTTTCTTTGAAGGTATCTTGGGGATAAACGGTAAGACCTATCAAAAATGGTTCTGGAATTACATTAGTTTACATCCACTCGCAAAGAAAACACACCGGGGGTTTGGGGGTGAAGCCCCCAACGAGCAAAGCGAATTTGATAGATAACTCTAAATTTAAGGATAGTTTACTTAAAGGTGAAAAGAGAAAGAATTTTTTTTTTCTGAAAATTGGCTATAATGATTTTGATTAAAATTAATATTTAGCCGCATTACAAAAAAAAAAGTATATTCTCATTTTCCACGAAAATTACTTTAAGGGTACCTTACATAGGCCGAACTTTCCAATTTTCATCCTATCTTCATATTTTTTACAGATTAAAAATAACTTACTATTGCAAAGTCAAGTTCCAGATTGGTGTTTTGGGGGTATTTTCTCACATTTTAATTTCAGTGCGGCTTTCACATCCTCAAGTTCCACTAATACGGAACTACGTTACCCATCCCCAAGCCTTGAATTAGGCCTCTGGTAAATGGTGGGTTAAGTGGGTTGCTTAGGTGGCGGAGATATTGGCAATCAGAGCTTGCGTTTATTTTAAATATTGATAACAATTTTAACACAACAGTTTTGCACTTTCTAGAATGAGCACAAAATTATTTTCTACAGTCTTATACATATATCATGCCCATAGATATGTAAACATAATTTAAAAAATGACGTATTCCATTCTGAAAAGTCCATAACATATTTTGATTGATCATTAAGATATAAATTCCTGAGAATCAAAAGTTAACAAGTAACAAGAGCGTAGAATGGATATTTATGAATTTCTGCTCGACTATTCTAGCGCCTTAAGCGAAAGCCTTGGTGAGAATAATATAAAATTATTCTGATACCCTGCCAGTCCGTCTTAAAGAATCGCGTCCGCGTTAGAAGAATTGCCTACGTTTATCAATACAAGGCGTTAGTACTGCTATTTAAAATTAATAAAATAATTCAGATGGTCTTTTTAGAAATTAAGGGGGCGGGGCATTATAAAAATGTTTTCACACATACACACAAATTAAACTTGATAGGAAATATATTTCTAGAACATGAAGACTGTCATAACTAACAATTTTACGACACAGAATTAAGTCCATGTCATTTAATGTTTTAAGACCAAATCTTGACAAAGACATTTAAAACAATAATAAAGGTTTTTAGTCCAGAGTTTTAATAAAAGAAGCTTGTTTCTTAATTTATGGGGTAGGGGTTAGGAAAGTAGTTGAAGGAAATTCGCTAGTACTAGTTAGGAGAAACCAAAAAGATAAATCCCACCAAGCAAAACTACCCTTCCGAGATTTAAACCTCTACCTCCCGTCACCAAAACAACAGTATATTGCGATACAGACACATTAATTAACGTACAATATATTAAGAATAATATTGATAAGAACTTCACTGAAAACTTGAATCACAGCCGCAGACAAAAAAAAAAAAAAAAAAAA
>CABEEJ010003667.1:0-72722 GCA_901482245.1 Timema douglasi
TCACATCTGTACAACAAATAAATTTAAATAACAGCCCAATTCCATTTGTGCCGGTTGTTAATAACCTTGGTTTACATATAAATGTAAAACCTAACATGGAATAATCATGTGAAACAAAATGTAAAAAAGTGTTCTTTGCCTTACACTCACTTAAGCGCCTGAAAAAATGTATCCCAATGAATAATAAAACCACTCTTATCCATTCCCTTTTCCTCCCTCTTTTAGACTATTGTGATGTAGTTTATAATGACCTGACAGCTGACCTTGCGGCATGACTACAAAGACTCCAGAACACATGTGTTAGATTTATATTCAACCTCCGGTCACGTGATCATATTTCCCCATACTATAAGAAGTTAACTTGGCTAAGACTTAAAGAAAGACGAACTCTACACTCGATGACCATCACAAAGAAACTATTGACTTCTAACTCCCCACAATACCTTTCTTCACGTATTCGCTCACTCAACTCTAATAATAACTTCAACACTCGATCACAAGAAAACTCAATTTTATTCATTCTTCTTCATAATTCCAATCATTACTCAAATTATTTCACTGTTGCAGCTTCTCGTTCATGGATTACCCTAACCAACGATGTAAAGAAATTAGAATTGAATGGTTTCAAGCGAAGTCGCAAATAGGCTGCGTGTGGAAGCTCATTTTTGAGATTGAGAGGGGTAAGACATAATCACAACTTTGTGTGTGTGTGAGCGCGCGCGGTACGTAATCCTTGTGTATTTTAGCTAAAAAAAATTTATACTTTTTGTGTGATTTTATATATATTATTTTGTTAAACATCAGTTTAATTGTACTAGTTAAGTGTAAGAAAAGGCAATAGCCTTAGCTTCACCATTAAAGTCGATTAAATAAAAAAAATAAGAAGAAGCTGCAGGTGATGTCAGTACAGACAACGTGCCTATTGTAGCACTAGTGGCGGATGGCGCATGGAGTAAGCGGTTCTACCGTATTAACTACAATGCATCTTCTGGAGCAGTAAGTATTTGGCAACTTAAATTATTATATGATGGCGTTTATTAAGTCTTAATGTTTTAGTATTACTTAAGACTTTAAAATCTAAGTATTACATAATTCTTATCAAACATACGATACTTTAATTGTAATTTTTGCATTATAAACCACACACTTATATGATATTACTCTTTGATTTGTTAGGTGTTGACATAAACGTTTTATTCGAGGCTTGTATCATTGGATACTGAACGAAAAAGGTACTTTTCTTGGGAGCCCGCAATAAGTATTGCTCGTTTTGCGCTCGTTACTTGTCACAAAGTATAGAAGTACCACAACATATTTGCTACCGGAACTGGAGCAAGTCATCGACCAGCATGTAGGTAGATATAATAATAGCAGGATTTTGCACTAGTGTTGAAACACACAACCTTATGTGAGTAATATTCAGTATAATAAATTATAATCCGGCAGCGTAACTTAGTATGTTTAACATTCAAAATTTATTTTATACAGTGTGTCTATTGACTAAAATATTGTAACAAGATTAGTGTTTAACAGCGGGATCAGCGTGCTATCATTGTTTACCCTGGATGCGCTCCTTGTTCTCTCTGTCTCCCTCCTTGGCTATCAGGTAGGCAGCAACCTTCTCGCTTGACTGGGGGATTAGAGGGAACGGGGGGAGGACGAAGACACGTCTGGAGGGGTCTGGATCCTTTTTTATTCTAGAAATGGAGGATTCCAGACCCTTAGCTGTCACCACCCCTATAAATACACGCTCAGCTGTAGCTAGAAGCACTCAGTTCTTGGTTCTCGACTAATGAGTCCGGGAGTACCCAGTGCGAGTGTGTGGACCGGCGTGTCAAGTGTGTGAGCCAGAGTGACCAGCGAGCAGGTCGGCGCGTCCGCGGGTGGGTCAGCGAGTCCAGTGTTTGTGTATAGCGGGTCACCGCCGTGTATCGTGTGTGAGACAAGTGACATTTGTTGTTATTGTGGCCACTGTGTTAATGAACATTTTTGTGACGGTTTTTAAATAGTTTTTGAATAGTTATTAGGTGTTTTATAGTTAATTTGTTTATTCAATTTACTTACATCTCTGTGTGCTCTATTAGTTTATTAAGTTACAGGCTTGATTAAGGCTCTTTTTATTTTACTTAATTACCTGTTTAGTTATAATTAATTTAGATATACAGTTAATCAGTGTGTGTATGTATGTGGTAATTTTAATAATCAAGACCTTGAATACTCCGTGGGTATTTTCATTCGTGTTTGGTCGGCAGCATAACCCAATATCTCTAAAAGAACTCGTGGTTCACGTGTGAACGGCCTGTGACCCTCCCAGGTCACGTGCGCACCCACATTACATTGGTGTCAGAAGTGGGATATTGGGAGTTTAGTGCCTTAGAAGGATCTAGTACCGTAGTTAAACCATCTTCATATGATGGACAAGGTACATGGGGTGAGTATCAAACACAATTTGAAATTGTGGCCAAAATCAACGGCTGGAAGATGACACAAAAAAACCAGTTTTGGCAGCAATGCTTCGGGGGCCTTCTTTGGCGGTGTTACAGAACCTCTCGGAGACCACTTGATTGGACTAAGATGCCTTGACGTCAGCACTTGAGCTACGATTTGGTGACAAACACCTTCGGCATCTGTACCATGCCCAGTTGAAAAACAGAGTTCAAAGACCCAACGAGTCCCTGGCGGAAATGGCAACTTATGTTGAAAGATTGTCACAGCTGGCCCTTGAAGGTTGTCCTGCTGTTACACGTGAAGTAATCGCCATTGGTGCGTTCCTGGACGCCATTTCAGACAGTGAAGTTCAACAGTCGGTCAGAGTTGGAGGTCTTCGAACTATGCGAGAGGCCTTGGCCAGAACGTTGGAAGTGAAGTCGGCCAAAGTTGCGTGTGGTACGGAACGTACGGTTGGAAGAAGGATATATGGGTGCCGGTGTAAGTCTGGGTCAGCAACACTTCCTGGATGAACTCAAAAGTATAGTAAAATAAGTTAAATCAATTTCTAAGGTTCAGAACGCTCCACGCGGCCCCAATTCTAATAAGGCGACCCAACTTGAATGTTAGAACTGTAATAAAGTTGGACATCTCCGCTACCAGTGTAGAGAAAAGAGGATCAGTGAGCAAAGTGACTACTGGAACAGGAATCAACCGGAAAACTACTGAAAGCTAGTCTTAAGGAGCAAAGGCCAGCTGACTCCACGCAAAATTCTCCCACGGTTATCTTCAATGTGCGATCGCTTGGAAGTGAAGACGACGCTTTATTGGTAGAAGGAATGTTGGATGGAAAAGCATGCCGGATGGTTGTGGACACGCGTGCCAACGTCACATTTGTCCGACCTGGTTTCCCCGATTTAGTTAATCGGAAACAACGAACACATAACACTCTTCAAGGATGTGTAATAAGGACAGTAACTCGTGGTTCTGCACCAGTTTTGGCAAAGACACAAATGAAATTTAATTTAGGAAGCTTTCAAGTAGAACATCCTGTGTACGTTGCCAACATTGAGGACGAGTGTATTCTTAGTTTGGACTTCCTGAGCAAATTTGACTACTGTGTCGATATAGGTTCGGGAGTTATAAGAACACCTGAAGTAGAGGTTGAAATTGTATCTCGGCGGTGGGTGACCTTTCCGGGCGATTTCCCAGTGGTCTGTAAGCGAACAACCATCCTTCCTGCGAACAGCGAAGTCCTTGTTCCAGCAAAGTGTGGGGAAGATTATGGTCGGCACTTTAGACTAGTGGAGCCAGCGAACGGTACTAACCAACTGCCATTAAGTGTGATAACTGCAAGAACATTTTTTTCAAACAACAATAAGAGTATTCCAGTCAGGATGATAAACCTATCTGACAAGCCATGGGGAATCAAGAAAGGAACTATCGTTGGGAGATGTTAACAAGTATCTCAGATAACGTTGAGGTGAAGTTCGATCGATAAAATAACTCCTACCATAAGCGATCTGTTTAAGCCCTTAAAAGAGCTGGCTGAGCGCGCTTCAGAGCATCTAGACTCTTCCCAAGGAAAACGAGTAGTCCAGCTTTTAATGGAGAATAAGTCTGTGTTTTCCTGCGAACCTAGTGATATGGGCAGAACTAACATGATTTGCCACAAGATTGATACAGGAGATGCGTCACCTATCAAACAACCTCCAAGACGCCTTCTCATATCTACGAGTGTTGAGGTTGAGAAAATGCTAAAGGAGATGATGGAGCACGATGCTCATCACCTGCAGTTCTTGTCAAAAAGAAGGACGGCTCCACGCGGTTCTATGTAGATTACCGCCGCCTTAATGATGTCACAAAAAAGGACTCCTACCCCTTACCTCGAATAAACGATACCTTGAACGCAATGGCAGGGGCCCAATGGTTCACAACATTGGATATGAAGAGTGGCTTCTGGAAATGTGAGGTCGATCTGGCTGACCGAGAGAAAACAGCCTTCTCAATCTACGGAAAAGGTACTTGGCAATTTAAGGTGATGCCATTTGGTCTTTGTAATGTACCGGCTACGTTTGAACGCCTCATGGAACATATCCTGCCTCTAGACAAATGCCAAGTTTATCTTGATGACATCGTAGTAGCTGGAAGTGCGTTCGAAGAACATTTAGAGCGCTTGAGAACCGTGCTTCATAAGATAGCAGATGCCAATCTCAAGCTCGTTCCGAAGAAGTGCAATCTATTCAGACGGGAGGTTAAATTCCTTGGTCACGTAGTTACTGCAAAAAGGGGTGGAAACAGATTTAGAGAAGACAGAATGTATCCAAAACTAGCCAAGGCCAAAGGATTGGGCCAAAGTAAGAAGCTTCTTGGGACTATGTACCTACTACTACCGTCGATTTGTGCCAGGATTTGCCATCATTGCTAAACCTCTCCACCAGCTTACGGAGACCACAAGGAGATTTAATTAGACCCCAGAATGTGGCTTAGCCTTCGACACTCTAAAAAATGCCTTGTCCTCACCACCGATTTTAGCATTCCCTGAAGATGATGGTAAGTTTATATTGGACACTGATGCCAGTGACGGTGAAATCGGAGCGGTCCTTTCTCAGGTACAAAATGGCTCTGAGAAAGTAATAGAATACTTCAATAAAGTGCTCCTGAAGACTGAAAGAAACTACTGTGTAACAAGACGAGAGTTGCTGGCAATAAGCAAAGCTGTTGATAATTTTCATCACTATTTGTATGGAAGGCAATTCCTCATAAGGACCGATCATGCTGCTCTCCGCTGGTTGTTGAATTTTAAGAAACCTGAAGGACAGATGGAACGTTGGATACAAAATCTCCAGGCGTACGACATCGTAGTCCAACATCGCGCTGGACAGTCATGAAGACGCCGATGCGTTATCCAGAAGACCATGCGAGGAACATGGCTGCACGCATTGCCAGCGACGAGAAGAAAACGAATTAGAAGGACAACCAATGATAAGACGTACTGTATTGCAAGAGGAGTCGCAGACACTGGACGAAAATTCTGGGTCGATTAATGTCTAAGAGCAGATCAGATGAAAGATGACTCCATATGTCCATTAATAGAATGTAAAGGTGGATTGAAGCCAGACTGGCAGGACTTGTCAGGCCTGAGTCCAATAGTGAAGAGTTATTGGTCTCCCTCGTAATGAAAAATGGCGTCCTTTATCAAACATGGGAAAGTGCAGATGGTCTGCGCAAGAAACATCAGTTGGTATTGCCAAAGAATCGAGTCAAAACCGTGCTGGAAGACCTTCAACAACTCGCCAGCTGGGGGGCATTATGGCATAAACAAAACACTGGAGAAAGTAAGAGACCGATTCTACTGGTTGCACTTCAGGGACGACGTTGAGAGCTGGTGCCGGAAATGTGACGTCTGCTCTTCAAGGAAAGGACCTAGGACTAGAGGAAGGAGCCGAATGCACCAATACAATGTAGGTGCTCCCTTCGAGAGAATAGCTGTGGATGTGATAGAATAGCTGTGGATGTGATGGGCCCGCTTCCAGCGACAGAGAAAGGAAATCGATATCTACTAGTTGTGATGGACTATTTCACAAAGCGAGAGGTAATACCCATTAAAAATCAGGAGGCAATTACAGTAGCACAAGCCTTGATTGAGAATGTATTTAGCAGATTCGGGGTGCCCCTGGAGCTACACTCCGACCAAGGACGTAATTTTGAGTCTTCTGTATTCCGGGAAATGGCCAATCTCTTAGGAATAAAAAAACATGGACCACTCCTCTTTACCCCCAATCGGATGTGATGGTTGAAAGACTGAACAGAACCCTAGAGCAATACCTGTCCATGTTCGTCTCAGAAAATAAAAAGAATTGGGACAGTAAAGTTCCTTTGTTTTTGTTGTCCTATAGATCAGCTGTCCATGAAACAACCGGAGTGACCCCTGCAAATATGCTCTTTGGTCGAAAGCTTCGGTTACCTTGTGACCTTTATATGGGTGTCATGAGAATCTTGTTGAGTTAACTGATCAAGAACACGCCGAACAACTTCGCAATATTCAGGAAGAAGTACACCAGTTTGCAAGGACACGAATCAAGATTAACAGCGACCGGATAAAAACACGATACGACCTCCGAGCAAACGATAGGAACTTTTCAGCTGGAGATCTGGTATGGCTATACAACCCACAGAAGAAAAAGGGCATATCACCAAAGCTACAGAGAAAATGGGAGGGCCCATATGAAGTAATTAACAGGATAAACGACGTGGTCATCCGTATACGACGAGGAGCAAGAGGGAAAATGAAGGTCGTGCACATCGATCGCCTTGCGGCATATTGGGGAGAAGAGTCCAGATTTTGAGATATCTGTTCGGGACGAACAGATTTAAGGAGGGGGTGGTGTAACAAGATTAGTGTTTAACAGCGGGACCAGCGTGCTATCATTGTTTACCCTGGCTGCGCTCCTTGTTCTCTGTCTCTCCCTCCTTGTCTAGCAGGTAGGCAGCGACCTTATCACTTGACTAGGGGATTAGAGGGGACGGGGGGAGGACGAAGACACGTCTGGATCCTTTTTTATTCTGGCCTTTTAATTATAGAGATGGAGGATGGAGGATTCCAGACCCTTAGCTGTCACCACCCCTATATATACACGCTCAACGGTAGCCAGAAGTACTCAGTTCTTGGTTCTCGACTAATGAGTCCGGGAGTCCCCAGTGCGAGTGTGTGAGCCAGAGTGACCAGCGAGCAGGTCGGCGCGTCCGCGGGTGGGTCAGCGAGTCCAGCGTTTGTGTATAGCGGGTCACCGCCGTGTAACGTGTGTGAGACAAGTGACATTTGTTGTTATTGTGGCCACTGTGTTAATGAACATTTTTGTGACTGTTTTTAAATAGTTTTTGAATAGTCATTAGGTGTTTTATAGTTGTTAATTTGTTTATTCAATTTTCTTACATCTCTGTGTGCTCTATTAGTTTATTAAGTTACAGACTTGATTAAGGCTCTTTTTGTTTTACTTAATTACTGGTTTAGTTTTAATTAAATTAGATTTACAGTTAATCAGTGTGTGTATGTATGTGGTAATTTTAATAATAAAAACCTTGAATACTCCGTGGGTATTTTCATTCGTGTTTGGTCGGTAGCATACCCCAATATATTTAAAATAACTCGTGGTTCACGTGTGAACAGCCTGTGACCCTCCCAGGTCACGTGCGCCCCCACGTTACAATATGTTGTGTTTATTGAATAATGTAGGCCTATTATTTTTTCATTTGAAACAGTAGTCAAACAAAATTACGCAAAATATTTATTAAATAGGTTAAATCTTTCTTGCAGATAATGTAACTTATGATTAGCTGTTTGGGAAAATTAAAACATATTAATAATGTTCAGTCATGAATACAAGCATTCTTGAAATAAATTACCTAATTACTAGCCTCTAACGTCTTAAAAGGTAATATTCTTTGAGAAAGTGTTGCCAATTTTTGACGCAAACTGATTTTATTTTGTGCGTGTACGCAAGAAGCAAATTCGAAGCTACAACTAGCGGATGATACAAAGTGTGGTTGTCATAGTAACCCGAACGCAATATTTTCCTCTAAAGTGAAGCTAACTAGTGGTAGCAACTAACTTTGCGTCAAATGGTCTTAATAGCCATGCAGAGCAACATTTCAAGTAATTTGAGACTATGACGCAACCAAATCTAAAATGATGTTTATTTTTAATATATTATATTTGGTTTATGTTGAATTTATAAGTGTTTGCTTTCTTTTAGAATGCCTAAGAAACCATCTGTCCCACCAGAAGTTATCAATGATATTTTTTTTTTAATTCAAAGACGTAATAGTTTCAAAAGATGAAGACATAAAACCTCCCTCTATTTCCGTTTAGAAGAACATCTGCAGAACTAAGAAGATTATGTCTGCCAAAGCACTGTACGCTTTCGTGAAAACAGACAAACATAATGTTTTATCAAAATTAGATTTACATAAAAAAAATATGACTTGCCTTTAATTTCTGAATCTTGAAAGTCATTTTGTGTAGAGAAATTTAAAATATGTAAAAATAAGTATAATTATGATTAATTAGTATTTTGTTTGCACCTTCAATCAAATTTATTAACAATGACAATTAAATAAACCTGAATATATATATACTTTGGCGGGGCGGAGGGTTGAAAATAGAACCAACTCATCAACAAGAACATCTAGTGATTTTGTGATAGTAATATAAGTCAATTGTATTGTTTTTATTAAATGTAAACTTTTTATTTTAGAACATTATAAACTTAATAGGTACAGTCCTAGTTAAAAAGTGGCCAAATCTTATGTATAATTCCACAATCATCCATCAATCTTTGTGACTGATAATGTAACTGTTTAATTTAAAATCAATAAACATATATTCAGTAGTAATTAATGTTAGGACCTACATCAAGGAATGAAAAACCTACAATGATAGATTTCACACATATTTATTATAAATTTTGCTTGACGAAAAAAAAAAAATTACATTATTGTGATATGTATATACATGGAAAACTCAAGGCCAGCAAACCCACAGTGTACAAAGGCACATGTCCTTAAACCAAATTAAAGGTAAGAAAGAAAAGTTTAATGTTTATACCTTTGTTTCAAACTTGAGGAAAATAACTTTTAATAAACAAAATCTAAATTCCTGAATATTTAATAGTCTTGAATGGTGTGAAATGATTTATTCTTAAGTATATCAGTGAACTTAGTAGTACAACAAGATTAAAACGTGTCATATAATTAAATGTACATGCTCAAGATAAGAAACTAATGTCTACTGTATTCTTAAATTGCAAAGGGTCATTTCTATAGTAATAGTCTTTATAAAATATATATTTTTTAATAATGTACAGTATTTCAGTAACAATTTATGTAATTTGTTCTTCTTTGTTATTGTAATGTAATATTTGTAATGATAAATTTCAATGCGCTGTAATTTAAAAATATGACATATGTATAGTATGAAAAATAATGTAGAATTAATAACAATTATAGGTCTTTAGTTTCGTCTAAATGTTATGTTTCCTTTTTATATTTGAACACAAAAATCATTACAATTCATTTAAATTAGTTAGGGGGCTAGAGACCTATTTGTGCTGATGCGCCCTTATACACTAATTCTAATAAAAATTTTAATAAATAGGAATAAGAAGGACCACTTAAAGTGCATGTTTATACATTTTCATGGTGTAAGGAGGAAAGAAACATAGCGATAAACTTGGGTTACAAAATAATTTCGACTTCTTCCTTACTGCAACCAAGTGAAGTGTGAGTATAACAACTAAGACGACGTACCCACTGGCGTGAACTCCGCTGGATTTTAAATGCGTGTTACTGCATAATAAGTTAGTGTGTGAATCATGCAAATATTGTATTTATAGTTCAAAATTTACTATTATTTGTGTTTTTATTTTTACTCATGGTGAAGCTTATTTGACCAAAACTTATTCACATTAGTGTATATAGTAGATAGGCGTATAGCCTGAACGGGTAGTAAGACGTGCTAAAACACCTGATGTGTTATTATTATTATTATTATTATTATTATTGGTGTTTAGAGGCCCATCGACACACTGAGGTCATTAGGGCCTTAACATAATATATATAAATAGTAAAATCTCCATAGGGGAGAGTCAAAATATTCACCTGTTTCTATAGAAAGGTGAAGACACAATGTAAAAATACAATATAAAACTTAAAAGATCTCAATATGAGAAAAATACCCATTTGGGACACTCTATAGGGGTACTCAAATGGGCTCAGAGTCAAATTGAGTGAAACACCTGCTAAAAAAACTGCAGGTGTATCACACCAATAAATAGACAACACTAACATGTTAAAATAATAGTGTATTAAAAAAAACATGTTTAAGTGTACTAAACTAGTTAAAAAGACAAAACAATACATTAAAGTTTACTAAAATGTTAAAAGAGGTCTCAATGTGAGATACATACAGATGAGTCACTTTATAAAAGTGACTCAAATAGCATTAAAAGGATCCGACTGGCGTATAAAACGGAGTAAACAAACAACTCCATCCGCACTATCACGTAATAAAAAACGTAGGTCACCTTTAAAATCAAGAGCTAGGGGCTAGTTTGCGACACTCCACCAAAATGTGGTGCACACTAAGGGGAGCATCGCAAAACTCACACACTGGGGGTGGGTCCCCTCTCAATAAAAATCCATGGGTCAATGAAGTATGCCCGACGCGGAGCCTCGTCATAATGACCTCCTCTCTTCTAGACTTTCTTATAGAAGAGGGCTACCGCGACACACCGTCCTGATGGACCGCAGCTTGTTCTGATCAGGAGTCGAAACCCACTACTCGTGCCAGGTGCGTAAGACCCCACGCCGAACATAGGCCTTTAGATCTAAAAACATGACACCCAGACTCGCCTCCGGAGTCAGGCGTGCTGCCTCCTTGGCCGCCCGGTCCGCCAGTTCATTTCCTGAAAGACCGGCGTGACCAGGAATCCAGCAAAAGGCTGGCCGGGTGCTTAATGAATCAATTTTTAAAATGTGTTCATGAATCATCTGCACGGGGGGATTCCACGAGTAGAGTGTGGACAATGCCAACAGAGCACTCATGGAATCCGTGCAGATAAGAACAGAACGGTGACACTTACGATAAACAAAACATAACGATTTAAAAATGGCATATAATTCAGCCGTAAAAACACTAGATTCACCAGGTAAACCAAATTTAAAATTGGATCCTTCCACAACAAAAGCACATCCCACGGAGGTCCTGCATTTTGAGCCATCCGTGTAAATGCGTTTAAAACTCCGAACGCGGGTTGAGAGGAGTTCATTAAAGGTTCTCTCGTATACAAAGTATGGAGTGGTCGCTTTAGGGAACTTGGCAAGGTCAAAATAGCATTGAGGTAGGCGTATCTTCCAGGGAGAAACACGACCTGGGGATGTGGGGATAGCCTTTGGCAGGACTTTCCCACACATGTAGAAAACCGATAGCATCCTGATCCCAACCGGCCTTGTACTACACCATTTGGTTTCATACAAGACACGGATATAAGGATGAAACACAGGACGGTAGGCAATATGCTACGGCATGCAATGCAATTTCGGCACGTAAGATACCAGAAGATAGGACCGCCGGTAATAAAGAGGGGACTCACCGGCGTCGGCACAGACTCTGACGACTGGACTGGTACGAAAGGCACCAGTAGCCAGTCGAATGCCAGTATGGTGGAAACTATCTAGCATCTTTAACGTCGAGAGTCTAGCTGAGCCATAAACAAAACTGCCGTAATCTAGTTTGGATCTTACCAAGGCCCTATACAGGCGCATCAAGGTTTCCCTATCGAGCACCCCAGGATCGACCAATAACCACTTTGAGCAAACTCAATGCTTTGATGTGGGGATCCAAGTTAGTTTAAAATCAAATAAAAGTCCCAGGAACCTTACGCTCTCCAAGACTCGTAAAACAACGTAGTTCATTAAAATATTGGGGGCTGGCTGTATTCCGCGTAATCTATGGAAGTGGACAACCGGCGTCTTGGCCGCGGAGAAATGTAAGCCATTACGCGATGCCAACATCCATAGATTGTTCACAGTTAATTGTATCTGCCGTTCAGCCCTGTGGCGACTCGATGAACTGCAATAAATTGCGTAGTCATCCACGAAAAGGCATGAACGAACAGGTAAGCGCACGTTGTCTACTATGCTATTTATCGCAATAGCGAACAACGTACAGCTTAAAATACTACCCTGAAGCACCCCATTTTCTTGAATGTGTTGTTTAACCTTACCCGGAAGTGTCTATCGGACATAAAATTAGATATAAAAATAGGGAGGTTCCCCCGGAACCCTCAATTAAACAGGGTTTTTAAAATGCCGTACCGCCAGGTGGTGTCGTAAGCCTTCTTCAAATCAAAGAAGACTGCCAAGAGATGTTGTTTATGAAGGAAGGCGTCACGAACTGCTGTCTCAAGGCGAACAAGGTGATCCACCGTGGATCGGTTACGACGAAAGCCACATTGCATATCGGATAGTAGATTGCGGGATTCTAAATACCATATAAATCTTTTAATGATCATTTTCTTTAATATTTTGCATACACAACTAGTTAATTCTAGAGGTCTATAACAAGTTGGCTGTAATTTATCCTTGCCACTTTTATATATTGGGATGACGGTTGCTTGCCTCCACAGTGTTGGGAACTGACGAGATTCCCAAACACAATTATAGAGGTCTAGAAGGAACGCCTGTCCGGCAGGGGTCAGTTGGCGCAACATTTCATAATGGATATTATCCAGGCCAGAAGCTGTGTTGCCCGCCTGGGACAGGGAATAAATAAGTTCCTCTTTAGCAGGGGCCTAAGGCGCGGAGACAAAAGGTACATTTAGGATTGACTGTGTTTACAAATGTCCTTTAACTGTTAAAAAGGAAATTATCAAAATGCAACGTGGGTCATATGCATATAAAACAACTTCTGACAGCGAAATTATGATTATCAGAAGAAATGACAACTACATTGTCACAATGTTATCTAATGCAGAAAGTGTATACCCAGCCCACTCTGTACAAAGATATTCCCAAAAAGCGAAAGAAAAAAAGATTAATCCCCAGCCACAGGTCGTATATGTTTAAAGCCGCAATATGGGTGGTGTGATCGATGTGATCAGAACAATGGTTTATATTGCTTGGCAACTTCAAAAGGGACAGCCAGGATCAATTGATCAACTAACCTTTCGAAGAGGAATCACCATCTCATTCTTAGAAACAAACAACAAATCATCTTCAAAGATAATGAAAAGAGTTTCTTAAATAGGAAACTTAGGACTCCAGGTAGGACCGACTAGACCATCTTGCTGGTAGCTGTGAAAGAAAGCCATAAATGCCTTAACAACCTGTACATAAAATTATTTTTCATATTTTTGTCATGGGTGTTACCAAAGTTTACCGAAATAAATAAGTACTTTCATAGCAGAATAGTAGTTATTAGAGATCTTCACAATAAAATGGTCTCAGCAAATAAATACATACTTTTATGTTACATGGAGCGTGCATATATTGTGGAGACCAAGGTGATGAAAATTGATCCAAATAATAGAGAAGTTTATCCGTGATGGTCAAATGTGGGTGTGGAGGTATTGAAACAAATTCAGACAAAGCTGGAAATTCTTGCTAACCGGCTTTGTATTCAAGATTTTTACAGTAAATGTGGGGATTTTTTGAAAATGGGATGTTTGTAAATTAGGAGATATGCTTTTGGAAACACCAAGCTTTCATTATTAACCTTAAAAATAGCCATTTCAAACATAGTAAAGGAGACAGCTTTTTCATTGTTTCCTCTGGTCGTGAGTCTACATAGAATAGTAGTAAATGAAGATATTCAAAGGCTTCAACAAATTGATGATGATTGGCGCAAGCTTCCAATTTCTTCGATTACAGAAGAAATGGAAAAATATCAAGAAGTTGATACATTTTGGGCGGCACCACTAAATTTGAAAAATAATACAGGTGACATTGTTTCCCAGACTTCCTAATTTCACACTAGCAGCTTTGTCAGTTCCTCATTCAAATGCTGATTGGGAACGAGTTTTTAGTAAAGTAAATTAGGTGAAAGTAAAAGTCTGAAGTAGACTAATAACCCCAACAATAAACGGGTGTCTGCTAACAAGCCAGTGTATTAAACATAATGAAGCTTCATGCCAGCATTTTGAACCAACAGATGATATGCCGTTTTGGATGACAACCGTCAGGTTTATACGGTGCAAACTTCTAGTATTCAATCAGAAGATAAAGAATAAAACTGCATTTTAGTTTAGATCAATTAATTAGCTATAAAAAAAAAGTGTAGGCCAAGGAATTATAAAATATATTTTGATTATAAGTGTTGTGTTTCTAAATTAAATAATTTGTACTCTTGACTAAAAATACTTTATTATTTAGCATTTATTAAATTAACCAAATATGAACTCGCTGAAAACTGTTCTCGAGTTTTTGGATATTGGTGAGACGTCTTCAGCAGATCAAAATCTTTGAACTTTAGGTAAGTTGATGCTACTTTAGAAGTATATACTTGGGTTTAAATATGCATCTTTGAACTTGTAAAACTGTTATTATATTTAGTTTGATTAAAATTGTACAAATCAGTTTTGCATATAATGATTATAAAAATCATTTTAATTTAATTTTAAGCCTTTTTTAAGGATCTAGTTTTTTTTTAAATCTGATACAATTATAGAATCAGGGCTGGTGTTTTATTCAAATTCATAGTTTGGTATCTCAGTAGGGTCAAAACCAAGTCTTTGCGTGGTGCGATTGATTTTGAATATAATATGATTGGAGTCCTTGGACCATATTATTCTCGCATGTTTATTAAATGCTTGAAAAACCCTATATCTAATCATGTACATGAACAAAGTTTCCTGCTGGGCAAAATACAATACATTTCAGGTATGTGTAATATCTTATGTGACTAGAGAGTTGGCAACGCTGGTAAAAGCACACGCAGCTGATTTTTTGCAAGTATTTAAATCAACATTGAAATTAAATAGCATCCAACAAATTAAAATTGAATAAAAGTTTTACTCTATTTGCTATTATACATTTGATAACATTTCTACTTTTCATTTCATATTTTTTAACATTTATACATTTATTTTTTATTTTCATTTAAGGTAAAGCAACTCCAAACTTTGTTACTATTAGAATTATTGTCGAGATGATCAAGTAAAAATAATAAGTCCAGGGGTTGGAATTCAGTTGATTCATGTATAATCAAAACAAGGTGCATCACTCATTTGGTCTATTTCAGGTTTTGATTGTTTTTTTAGAGTCAACATCGACCTCTACAACTTAATAAACCCTTTACATTCAAAACACTATAGATAATGTTGTTTTTAAATTCTGAAATGAGGGTTAGTTTCAAAGCAAGACAAGTAGGAATTTTACTTTAAAACCAGGTACATCACTGACGGTGCTGTTTACTACTGCACATTCTAGCAACAGTCTTCAAAACACAGATTGTTGGAATTATTTGTACATAAATTATATAATTAGTGTTTTATAATATGTTAGTGTTTATTGGAAGTGTGATATAATAGAGTTTTATCCAGTCGAGAGACCTGAGACAGCAAGAAAAATACCACATAATGAAGATATGTGGAAGAGGTCTAAACAAAAAAAAAACAGAGGTAGGTTTTAGGTTATGTTTTTAACTGGTGCATTTAGACAGTGATTGGAACCACTACAGTCCTAAGTAATTAAACATGAATACTTTACGAGATTTTAGTAATTAGTGTCTTTCCTTTACTATGGTTGAGTCATCTGGTTATGAATTTAAAAAAAGTTAGGCTTGTAATTCCTTTAAAATATCGACAATCATTACAGAATGTTTTTTGTTTCTTTACAGGCATGGCTTTTCTGGTCCTTCAAAACCACTAAATTGTAATCAAGGGAAAAAACAAGGAGCTTATAAGTGCAAGGCCTTAACCATTCAGGACCAACAAAAGTTTCATGCCAAATTTTATTGTAATTCGGTGAAAATTTTCCAACTGAAATTGAAACAAGATTAGTTTATTTTGAAATACACAGAGCCGTTCACGCCCAAAAATACAAGGATTGTTGATAAAACTAAGGGCGCTAAATCAATGTCAGTGAAGTATTTTATTTATAAGCATTTGACCAAAGAGTGCACACCAGTGTGCCAAAAGGAGTTCTTAGACACACTTTGGATTTCAAGAGCCCGTGTTGTTGGAGTAATTTCCCGACATTTTCACTGCGGGGAAATGCTTAAGGAAAGGATAAGCGGAGATCGAAAGCTGAAACTATATGAGGAGATTTAATTAATAAGTTCAATTCCATTGAAAGTAATTATTTTTGAAGTAAGACTAACTGTTGAGTGAACTTAAGCTCAGAGTTAAACATTAGGAAAATGTGGATACTGTATGACAATTATACGGTAAATGAGGAAGTGAAAGTGAAACAATATTATTTTCGCCACATTTTCTGAACACAATTCAATATTGAATTTAGCAGTCCGAGTACTGACGAATTCTCCACGTGCATACCTGTCACAGAAAGCTTAGAACGTTCTTGTAATACCGATGAAAAACAATCTCTAATGGCAGAGAAAAGGGTACACAAACTTAGGGCAAAGGCCTTTTACTCTCTTTCAGAGGAAAAACGTAATGATCTGTTGGCAATCTCGTTTGACTGTCAGAAGAACCAGGTATTGCCTCCAAGTACCTGACCAAAGCGCCTATCACTCTTGCCAATTGTAGAAATATAATTTAACAATTGTTGTGGTGACTCTAAATCTAAATAAACGAAATAAAACATATTTATTTACCACTGGGAGGGAAATCAATAAGCTAAAAATTCCAACAAAATGTGTTTGGCCGTCTTTGACTGCCTAAGCAACCTTGATATTCCAGAAAGTGTAAAAGTATCCGGCTAGCTTCTGATGGATTCGGAGGTCAAAAAAAGAATTACTTTAAGATGAGTATGCTAGATAAGTGGTTTGGGAAAAATTACCCAGGACTGTTAAATAAACTGAATACACTTTTCCTATAATTGCCATTCGTTCCTACCCTCAGATCAAGTATTTGGGAGAATAGAAAAGGAGATTAAGAAACAGAACATAATCATAACTTCTGAAGAATACACGGTCATATTCTCAAATTTTGAGACAGTTTTACCATT
The DNA here is from genome assembly GCA_901482245.1 of Timema douglasi. Classification (NCBI taxonomy): domain Eukaryota; kingdom Metazoa; phylum Arthropoda; class Insecta; order Phasmatodea; family Timematidae; genus Timema; species Timema douglasi. The sequence continues at coordinate 17,116 of CABEEJ010003667.1, forward strand.
GGCAAACAAGAACTACGACTGGAAAAGTGCATTTTTGCAAACCGTACGTCCTCCTGGTAGGTGGAATTTTCAATTTAATCCCACAAAAATATTTTTCTTGAAAAGATCTTCAGAAAATCAAGATGTGAAAATCAGGGGGGAAGTGAATTATAAATCCGATTTTGACCAGTACAAAAGATTTTGTAAGAGAGGCTTAAAAGTGCAACAATATTAAGCCACCTCTACTACTGGATCCAAAATGTGAGCATTGAAAGTGAGGGATGTTGCAAATTTATTGGCGAAACATCACTTATTGTGACAGCTTGGAAGGACAATGATTTAGTTGTCTAAGAGATCTCAGGATCTAAATTTAAAATAATGTATTTTAAATTGGGCTTTAAAATGCATTAAACTGTTTATTTTAGAATTAATTTTGTACACAGGTTTTTCAGTTGGTAAAAAGTGTGTTTTGGTAAAATTTTGTATTTTTAAATATTAGTAGCTTGGCTTATAATAAACATTTATTATTTTTTCTTATTAAAAATATATTTAAGAATTCTGAACTTCTCTATTTTTTATGAATTCCATTATAATTTATTCTAAGCTAGACACACATCTAATATTTGTTTTCAAAACCAGATACATAGAACATTGTGATTTTCAAAACAAAATACATCATTCAGTTTAACTGCAAAAGTAGATAAATCTGTAGTAAAATCGTTAATATTCGCAAAAATAACATTGGTATGATCTTTAAATTGGACCATGATATGCATCAACAGACTAAGCGCCAATATGTAAAAACTGGAGTTAGTACTGCCATCTTTTAGCTAAAATATCAATCTACTCGGCAACAAATGATTATTGCTCCATGTGCAATGTGCTGGCCTCTATCGACGTTCGGATCAACCACCAGTGCTCTAAAAGCAGATTTTAGATATGCCTTAATAGTACAAAGACCTCTATTTTCAATTTTAACCCAATATTTTAGTTTTGTAAGAATTAACTAAGCGCCACATTTTCTGCACTTGGTCTATTGATGCAAAACCAGTAAGGGAAACTATTATTTGTGGGCTATGTGAAGATTTGGAGCGATATTATTTTAATAATATTGCTTGGTGAAAGGAACCATACATTTATCAACATAACAAAAATGTTGAATCGAGAGAGTTTAAAGATTATCACTGTACTTGTCAATGTAATAAAAAAATTGAGGTTGGAGGAAAGAAAAATAGAATTTGATAAATTTTGGTCACTTGAAACATACCAAGCAAAAACATTAGATATTGCTAGTACAGTATTGAAAAAGAAAGTTATTAGAAAGAGAAACACACAATCACAAAACTTACATTTCACAAGAGTGCATGTATAATTTAGGTGGGAAATAAATTATTATTATTAGCACCGCGTCTTACTACCCGTTCAGGTTATACGCAGGGAAATAAATTAATAAACAAACTTATTTTTATACACTATTTCTATCTGCCAAGTTCATGAGTCAAAGTAACAGAATAATAAAAGACTACAGGGGACAGATTCCAAATTAAAGATGAGGAAATTGTTAATCATATAAACAAATTTCCAAAATAAAAGTCACACTATGCAAAAAGCAACACTGATACATATACTCCATTCACGGTAGGAATTACTCTCTGAAAGGTCTTTTTTCCTACCAATATCCTACTATATAGTAGATTTATGGCAAGGAAAAAGGCTTTTCAGAAAACAAATTCCTACCGTGAACAGACTTAGAATTTACCAGTGATGTTACAGTATCTGTAATGTACAAAACATACAAACACAAGTAACAAGACCCTATTTCACTTGCTATGTAAAAAAAAAAAGTATTTTATTCAAAGTTCAATTTGAAAATAAAACTACTCAAGGAAACTTGTAATAAATGTGTTTCATTAAATGCCCAAATGGAGGCTGCTATTCAAAAAGAAGAGATTGAAGAAAAGCTGAGAAGCCATCAATTAGAGACAAACACTGATTGAAGAAAAGCTGAGAAGTCATCAATTAGAGACAAATACTGCTCAGGACCTAATGAAATATGACCTACAAAGAGCAAAGGGCAATACTACTATCAAAGTTATTATATTTGAAATGCAGATAACTCTATCTTTGCCTGTAATACCTACAAAGATAGTTTTTTTAAATATAAAAGACAGCTTTGGCTTTATAATTGTGGAATCAACTTTGTAGCCAATAATAAAGACTACTGCTAGGTGTGGCAGGCCGAGCAGCTCAGGAAGTTGGATCTTGTATAAAAACAATATCTTGAAAATCAGTTAGATAAGTGTTACAGAACTTATAATTTGGTCTGATTCTTGCGGTGGGCAGAACCACAATATAAAAATACTACTGATATTAAACCCTATCTTGGCTGATCACTCAAATCTCAACACAATTACAATACGTTTCCTTATACCGAGACACAGTTTCCTACCAAATTACTCACTTTGGGAACAACGAGTGTGAGTGTGCGTTGAAACCGCAGCAACGTATGTATGCCTACACCCCAGAAGACTAAATGCAGGTCATGTTGAACTGTAGTAAGAGAAACAAATTAGTCGATAAGTGCATGGAAAACAATCAATGTATCGGGACAGTTAATTTGGAAAGGATAGTTAACAGATTTTTTTTTATTGTTGGTCCAAGAATCAAGTGGTTGAAAATACGTGAAATAGTAATAGAGAATGACAAACCTTACAGTGTATTCATGAATACTGTCTTAAATCATGACAAACAAGAGGTCAACATAGTGAGAAAACAGCTCGGACAAAGTAAGCTACAGCAGGTTTTCTCAAAATGTTTGGTTCCGCTTTGGCTTGCAGGAAGACCTATATCCAAACCCAAACTAGATGATATCAGAAGCATGATACAACTGATAGATAACCTGATACCATCTGATGCAAAACCACACTACAAAAAACTGTTCGCATATGAAAATGATGATTGCTAAGACGGCAGTTTGGATTTTGAAGTTGAACATATAAATCCGGTTAAATTAGTACAATAGTCCTTGTTCTGTAAAACTATTATTTTAATTTCAATAAAACATAACATTTTGTTGTGTGCAGTGGTAATGTAATGCATACACTAAAATTGGGATTAACAGACTAACCACCGATCTGAGGTTTGGTGTGTTGTTACAAATTCCATCTTCCACTAAGTTAAAAAAGCATAAATTGAACAAGAGAAAATTTAAGGAGAAAGTTGTGTTCTTTTTAAAATAAATTTATATTCATTGAAAATAATAAAGTCTTTAAAATACACATTTTTCATTCAAAGTATGTTACATGAAAATGAACATGGAATTTAATACACAATGGTTTGCATAACCATGATTTTCCCAGTTTCATGAAAGTTCCGCTTGGTTTGTTGATGCATAACATGGTCCAATTATAGGTATCCATCTAATATATATCCCATATAAAAGTTTTATTATTTTTATTTGTAAACAATGAATTTATAATGTTTTTTGTGTTTCTTTAAAAATTATGATAAAGTGATGTCTTGTTTTGACTCCACACAGCTAAATGTAAGCTCAATTTGCTTTCTTTTCCCCTTGGTGTTAGGCAAATTATTTCTGAATACTGTAGTAATGTCTTGTGAATGTAAAACTGTAAATGTTGATATTAAAACTTCAGAGGAAAAGATTTATAATAACAAATAAAAATAATACATTTTAAAATTTAGCTTTTCTGGCCTTGATTGTTGCAAACTCTGTTATTATATCATTATTTTGTCAAGAGGTAGCAATGAAGTGTTTGAATGAAAGTATTGCCAGATTTGATAATACATCTTAAGACCTAATTGATAGTAGATAAGACTTAATCAATTTAAGTTTAGCGAACAATCTTTCACAATATGCTGCAGAGACTGGTAAAGTTAAAAGATTTGTAATGCTAGTGTTTTATAAGCTTCTAATTCCATTGAAGAAATGTATTGTAACAATCCCTTAGGGCCGGTCTTATGACTCGTGGATAAATATTAATATGGCAGATAAATATTTATATCTGGTGGATAAATTAAAAGTGCGTCTTATGACTGCCAGATAGCATTTATCTACCATATAAAATGTATTTATCCATCACATTTTTATCGGGAGGTTTAAGTAGCTGATAACTTTTATCTGAAAGTTAAAATGGTTGTTGCCATAGTGACGCGTTGTTTTCAATGAGGTTTCACCCATCAGAATCCGTTTTTAGGTTAAAACCTTAGTTCACATGTTTAGTAAGCATAGGCCTCTATAAAGTTAGAACATTTAATTCACACTTTTATATAAGCAGACTAGCTATTTGTAGAGTTATATTTATATAAGAACAAATTATCAAAATGTGAGTATAATAAAAGAAATGTTGCTAACGTTGTACCCAACTATTGCCTACATTTTGGCAGACACAAAGATTAGTAACTTGCAAGATAACTTAGCTTCTGCGCCCACGTCACACCATCTGTTTCCTCGCACTAGTTTATCCACCATTATTTAACAAATGTTGAGCATTCTCGCCAATCGCTAGGTCGTAGCGGTAGTATCAGGGCTTATACGCATGCGCGCACCAGTAAAAACAATACCAACCTGAAGTGTTTTGAATAAAAATATATTTATTCTATAGATAGCTATCTGACAGATAAATTCCGTTTATAATACGCGTAAAATATTAAAGTGACTAATAACCTTTAACTGCCGGCTAACTTTAACCTCCCGATAGCAATATTTATATGGTAGTCATAATACCGGCCCTTTGTTGTTAGTTCCAGTTCTTCACCATTCTGCTATTGAATTCTATCTGGTGTCACAATGTCCTTTTACAAACTTTCCAAGGACATTTCATCTGCGAGTGGAACAGGGAAAGAAGGTAAATAGATGTTCTACTTTCCCAAAAAAGTCACTCCTTGGACATTCAGCTGAGTCGCATGAACTCCAACCAAATTAAGTGAATGGTCGTCACATGGAACAAAGCTAGTGGATTTAAATCTAATATCTTCTTTTGAACTCTTGAATGGATATGAGCCATTGTTACTTGATTGTTATATGACTGACCTCTACAATCAAGATTCAAACCATCTTTAATTGGTTTGTATTTTGTATTTGTTCTGTGATCCTCTCACTGTTTTCACTTCTAAAGGAATGAGGTCTAAAATGGCTTCCTTGATATTCACTGAATTTTATTAATTTTAATCTCGACAAATGTGATTCGAGACATTTGTTCTAAATGAGCAGTGTCTGGAGTTGTATCAAATATAATAGTTTACTGAAGTACTTAGCCTTCTTACATGCTGGAATAATATATTTGCGCAATCTTTCTCTCAAGAGGCATATATTATTTTATTTTGAACATCTGGTGAAAGATATGATCAACAAACATCTTGATGTACCAGAGACCAATCCAAATTAGATCTCATGACAAGATCAAATTTAGCCAAGTATTTCAACAAAGCTAGAAAGTTGCCAAGATTTGAATCACCAATAATTGACTCTCAATGACCTCTTGGTGCCAAATTTAGTTGTGCTAGAGTTCCAAAGTGGTACTGACCTGTCCGAGGATGGCTTTCCATGTCTTAGCTACTTTATTAAGTTGTTGCTTAAGACAAGCATAAATAATTTTCCTTTTTGTTTAAAGAATGTTCAATCCCATACATTCTAAAAATTCAGAGTGATGAGAAGAGCTACTTTCATGATCCTGGTACCCACAACCAGGACTTTCAAACCTGCTACACCACAAAAATAGTAAGAGCATTTCCCAAACAGTGCAACAGTTCTCAACTTGGACAGTGGAACTGGCCCACCAATGGATTACCAAATCAAGATTACCACCAGACCTCAACAGAAGATGGTTTCTTTCTATCTATAAGATTAACATTTTTCAAATTTTTATTATTTAAAGTATTATTATTATTAAATAGGTCAATATAAATACTAACCATAGGCAAGAAATTTATCTTTACTCCCAAAAACTGTTCGCACAATGAGTTTCTGACAGTTTTTCTTTAAATTCAAAATTGAGTAATCCAGTGTTTGTGTTATCAGTACTTTCTTCTTTGTGTTTGATATAGGCAACAATGCCAAAATATTATTTTATTTGTGTTAAAATGTGTGTGACTACTTCTACTATAGAAGGCAGAAGAAAAGAAGAAGATGTCACCTTTGTGCATTGGACTCTTCCCACAATTTTCCTCTTTCCCAAGGTGGGCTTTCCTTATCAAATTTACTCTTAGTAGTTTATTTTTCCCTTTTTTTTAGTCTTATCAATTTCTTTTGTTATAAAATTATTTAGCCATTGGGCCACCTCATTTTTAAACATGATCTTGAATATGATGATTTAACTTTAACCGCGTTGAAAACCCATTTTCACTTCTGAAACTGGTCTTAGTTATTTTGTGAGAACGGAACAAAGTGCAACAAAAGCAAAAGAAAGATTTTTTTAGTTAGAAAAAAACATATAGCGCGGTTGATGTTTTCACTATTTTGCAAGGTTTTTTCAAATCAATATTTGTTTAAGGATGGTCCAGCTTCATCCTCAGGAAAATTGCTGTTCTTGTTCTGCCCTTTACACGTTCCTTTATTTATCATTAAATCACAGAATGATTGAGGTATTTCGGCTGGCCAAGCTCCCATTTCTTGTAGAGCAGCACGATCTATATCGTCTCGAGTCATGTTTTGTTCGTCTTTAATTCCAAGATTAAAAGGTGAAACATCATACACAACCTTGACACCAACTGAATCTGACAATTGCACTTTGAAAATTTAAAATGCTTGCATCGTTATCCTCAGTATGTTAATCATAAATTTCGTTGCTAGTTACATCCATTTCCTGACCATAATTAAAATCCTTATTCTCTGGAATATTTGGACACTGAGAATTTGATTTTTTTTTGTAAAAGCTTTCATAAACTCTTTGAAGCTTGTTGTAGTCACCTTTCTTCCCTCTTCTTCTGAAAATGGGCACCAGTCAGTTTACTTTATGTCATTGTTACATTACATTTGCCTATAAAAAAAAGAATAATTAATTTTTCGTTTTTAGTCAACATATATATTATATAAGCATATTGTAAGATTGAGAGAGAAAAATTCAAGCTCAAGACAGTGAATGTGACCTTTGAAATGCCATTCAATTTTGTGTTTGCTATAGTGACGGCTAGTGAGAGAATGTGTGATTCCTCACAGGATAAATGAAAACAGGTATCCATTATTATAGATTAATTGTATATTTATTTATGTTAATAAGAACAAATTGTAATTTTTCTTTCATATCGAAATGAAGTTCCTAATAATAGATTGTTTCAATGAAATCATGTTTTAAGTTAACAAAATATATAATTTGTAATCCTATACTCATATGCCCCTTCCCCCACACCCCTTTATAGCACTTGGGGTGGCTGCTCCCTTCACCCCCCATCCCCTAGCTACGCGACTAGCTAGAATAGCAATATACTTTCACTATTTTGAGCCAATGATGAAATGCAATGTTCTTTTTTTTAACATTATGTTACTATAGCAATGTATATTATTTCGTTTCACATATCTTACAAGTTATTAGTATAATTTAGAAAAAGTAGTGAGAAAGTCTGTGTGGTGCACCATAGCATGTATTTTATATAGTAATAGTAATCAGTTTATTTTCCGCTATATGCTAGTAGATTAGTTTGACTGAAATATTTTTGAGTAAGTGTAGGTGGGTAAGGATTAGTTAGGAACAAGGTGAAACGTATTGTGATAGTTACTACTCTACAATTTCTAAAAAAATGCTTAAATTTTGTAGAATATTGAAGTTATTTTAATCTACTGTTTACATTAGTATTTTGTACAACACTAAATACTAATACATTGGTTATAATGTAGAAAACACTAAATTTAAACAGCTGAAAATCTAATTATATGGCATAGCATAAAAGTTTATACTTTTGTCTATATAAAAAAGACAAACATCCTAAGAAGCTTTTATTGAGAGTAAAGCTGCACTTAGAAATAATATATATATATATATCGTTGAAACATTGTCCAATAAGCAGAAATAAATCCAAGTATCAGTCTTGCAACACCAACTCTGATGGTAAATAGTTGTAACAATTTGTATTCATATCGCTATTCATATCATTAGTAATAAATAAAATAGAATATTAGGAAAATGGTAGAGCACAAATAAAAGTACAAACTCTATGTTCTTATCGCATATTCCTCAGGAAGTACTAATAAGACTGAAGAGGAAGCTAACGTATTACTATAGGAGCAACAAAATATTGAAGTGAGTGTAAACATGTGTTGGTATTTTTACTTTTAGTTGTGCTTTGTTCTTTCACAATTCTATCATTTTATTTATTACACATTATATTATATTTTGCTTAATGCACTTTATTTCACACATAATATTAGAGGTAGGCAATTATATTGTAATTAACATTTGAACTAAGGTTAGATTTCTTTTTAGCGTGTAGCCCGAATGGGAAGTAAGACACAGTGCTAAGTATTATTAATATTATTAGGATATTTTTTTTGGTCTGGATTGCGTCTTACTACCCATATAGGCTATTCACAAATACACACTTTCGTTGTGGGAATGAGGAAAGTATAATTTATAGGTAATCAAACCGGAACTAGAACCAATAAAACTAACAGCTATTTTTAAGGAACTAGAAGTGAAACGGGAACCGAAACGGAAACCAAAAGAGTGCTAGGAACCAGAACAGTAATTGATATACATTTTTAGGTTAATGAAGGTCTTTATTGGGTATAACTTTTAACTCTCTAGCTGTGGTGCTTGCATTTATGCACAGTGTGTTGTGTGTCAATTTACACGGAGCTAGCAATATTGCGAGCTCAAACTTCCTGTCATTGCAGGTATCACATTTTAGCAGGAATCGTAAACAAATTAACTAATGACATATTTTTTCCTACCAGATATCACTAGAGACATACTTGTAAGCTCGTGATTGACCTCTTTTGATAGTATTGAAAAGCTAAGCTACTAATAACGTTTGTGTGTTTTTAAGTCTTGACAAATGTTTATGGCTTGTAAACATGGCTTCGTCTAATAGACAAAACTTGGCAGATGAAGATGTAACAAGACTTTTATTTGCTGATTTTGATTCAGAGTGGAATTTTAGTGATAGATTCAAGTAGTGAGAGTGATGAGGTAAAAGAAGAAATTGAAACACCATCAGATTCATGGAGCCTCATCTTGATTTAGTCCTGGGAAATTCACCACAATCAAATGCAAAATTAATTGGTGACATTGCAGGATTCAACACTCCATTTTCCTCGGTCAGTATTTATTCACATAGCAGCACAAACTGAGGTATTCTCTAACCAGTTTCTTGACAAACGTATGATTTTCCTCCTCATTCTAGTTTAAATACTTGGAATGGTTGTAATGGAGAAGACATTCAGGCAATGGTTGCCCTTGAAATTGGAATAGGGATGTGTAAAAAAACATCCCTGAATGTGTCACATTGGCTAAATAACACAGCAAATTATTACTTTGCTATGCCAAGGGACAAGTACTTCCTGTTACGTTCTTTTTTATATTTTAATAATAATGAGCAATAGCTTGTAATAGGTAGCCCTATTTATGACCTAATCTTCAAAATTATCTCTTTAACAGAAATTGTAATGAATACTTACCTTGAACACTTCTGTCAGTTGACGAAACCATGCTCTGTTTCAAGGGTAGACTATGTATGGCTTAAGCAATATCTGCCATCAAAAGCTTCAGCCAAGTGGGGTGTCAAATTTTTGTCTTATTGTGACATTAAAACTGGGTTCTTTTGTAAATTTAATGCGTACGCAGGTAAATTTAAGGATCCAGTATATAATATTAAGCCATTAGGGGAAAGGGTTATTTTGAACCTCACTAAAGGGTTTGAAAAAAAAGGACACATTATAGGGCCTATATTGTGATAGCTTTTTTTCATAGACTAAAAACAAGGGACATGGTGCATGTAGAACTGTGAGGTCAAGCAGAAAAGGCCTTCCTATTGAAATGAGGCCACAATTATGTAAAATGAAAAAGGGTGATGAACCAAAATTTTGGGTGAATGCTAATCAAAGTATAATTACCTGTACTTGGCAAGATACAGGGAGAGTGAACCTTATCTCTACTGTATATAATACTGACAGTGAATTAGTGCAAGTACATTCTAAGAAAGGAGAAGATGGCTTTTGTACTTTGGGTAAGCCCAAATTGGTGGCCCACTACAGTAAATTTATGAATGGTGTAGACAAATTCAACCAGATGTCAATAAACTACAAGTATACCCCACAAAAACATAAAGTGGTACCGTCTTCTTTGGTAATTTTTGATCGAGACCGCCACTGTCAATGGACGAATCACTTATATTATGGCAGGGCTGTTGCTAAATTACAACAGACGAGTGTGAGTGTCTGCTAAAAGAGGAAGAAAATCAGACTCTTTACCAGAAGCACGACTGAGTGAACAGCACTTAATTCAACAGTTTGAAGAAAAGTCTCGCAGACCTGAGTGTTGTGTTTGCTTTGAGTTCATCAGAGTGCAATGTAGAGTGTATGTAAGAGGAAGCAGACATAATTCTACTGTTCAGCATGTCCGAGAAAACCAGCCTTGTGAGTCATTCCTTGTTTTGAAATATTTCACACCAAAGGGACTACAAAATGGTGTGTAAGTGTTAGAGATTGTTAGGGTAATTTCCCAGTAAAATGTAAAGTGTTTTTATTTTCATGATGTTTTGAAAAAACTAAACAAAAGTTTGTTTTAATTTATTAAATTTAAATAAAAATATGTAAGCGAAAAAAAAGTTTTTTAATATTTGAAAAATCTCAATTCAATTATGCAGCCAGAGAATATTAGGCTTAAAGATATAACACAGCAAAAGAGTTACTAAAAAAATAATTTATAGTTCCATTTTTTGCCCTTATTTCTAAATCTTTATTTTATTTATAAAATAGTTTCCCCTTTAATCAGGAATTTTTGTGAGAATAATCATTTAAAAATGAAAGATATTAAGTGACAGAACTATTACTACACATAAACCTAAATTTATTAAGTGATAAGAACTTAATTTACTACATAATTTTTATTTTATTTGATTGATTTAATTTTGTGAATTCATCAACTACATACATTAAATTGCATGGAAAACAGAAAAATATTTTTTTGCAAATAAGTGAATATTAAAAGAAAAGGAAGGGTAGAAGGTATACCTACAATTTTTGCACACATTAATGGGGTAAGAAGAGGTAAGAGGGTTTGCCACTTATTTTTTATGAATGTATCCCTATTTTTTTTGTCTGGTATTTGGCACAACATTATTATTATTATACATCGTGGGGAGGGTTTGTTTTATACAGAATACAACTAGGGTACACATTATTAGAGTCGCCTAGGGCTATGGCCCTGCTGAAACCACCTGATTGAACAGACCAAAGCAGTTCAGTGATACATTTTTATTTCTAGCCACCCCCTCTTCCCATCAAAATCAATTCTCTCCTTTCATACATTGTCCAGAACAGAATTTCATATGTTAATGTCTTTGTCCTCCTCGCAGGAAGAAATGTTTAACCAAAACAGGACAGAACTTTACCACCCCCTTATGGAAACAAATCCCAGGTATATGTCTAATTCACTACTAAATAAGCAGCCTACGCCAATCAAACTTGTCAAGAGTACCCGTCAACATACCTATCTAGCCATCATAGATTCCATTGTCCCTCAGAACTTCAATATCTAGAGGCAGAAAACTATTCTACATTGATCCATCTCCATGCTGCTGACTGGCCAAGGAAAACAAGATAAATCCAACTAAACCCTGACATAACATCTTACACAGTTCAGTACACCCAACAGGGAGACACACCAGTTTAAAGTAATGCCTTCTATCTTAACCCATTCCCTGGTGCGGGCGTTGAACAACGTCTTTGTTTGCCCTAACGTTCCCCAGCGCAGGCGCGAATCGATGTTTCATTGTAATATGTTATTGTAATGCCATTCATCAATGAACCACTGTACATCTAGCCAGTCTGAACACTTTATATTGAAGCTAATAGATGGGGCTACCAGTTCAATGCTGTACTGCATGCATAAAACAATGAAATAAGTGAGTAGGGAAAATACCAGAGTGTACAATAAGAAAAATGGCTGTCGGAACTGCGTAGATCACTGTGCTAAACACGCGCCAGGGAATGGGTCAAAGGGATCCCTTGGGATCTTCATAAATGTGATGAGCCATCAAATCTTAGTGACGTACCAAGGAAAATGTTGCTTTGTATACATGGACATTACAATAGTATCTTCCAACTCTCAGGAAAAAATCTTGACCATAATAAAGTGGAGATACCTGTGGTATACAAGCTTACTGGTTCAATAAAGAGATCTGAATTTGAAAATACCTCCATAAACTATTTGGGACCAACAATTTATAGCATGGAATTGACCAAAAGAGTTCATCCCACTAGCATGCTCACCCCTAGATCAGAAGCTAATAAGAATGGAAATGGAGCAAAAAGCCTTCAAACTCTTGCACAGATCAGTCGCTAGACTCCAGACAGATGCAAGCAGAACAGAACAGAACAGAGTGTAGTATAATTACCAAAATGAAGTACTGTAGCAACTAGCAGGGGTGTACTGCAATTATTTGAGTGCTCAATAGATATGACTGGTATTGTTGCAATAATATAGTTTCAGCCTCCAGGTAGAGCTAGTTAACTGACACAGTATTAAGAACCTTAGGAGAATAAACGGTGGGAGCCAACATGAGAGCAGACCAAAATCTCGGACAGCCTCAACCTCTAATACCCTCCACAATCTTCATCCCTGACTACAAACACACCGGCTTCTAAAGAAGCTGTAGGAGATCCTAAATAAGAACTCTGCACCAGAAGGTCTATCTGTACAGATAATATTAGTGTTTGTGTCTAGTGTACTCTCTTCTCTTTCTTTGTGTTTTAAAAAGGCAACAATGCGGAAATATAATTCTATTTGTGTAAAATGTATGTGTGACTACTTCTACTATAGAAGACAGAAGAAAGGAAGAAGATGTCACCTTTGTGCATTGGATTCTTCCCACACTTTTCCTCTGTCCCAAGGTGGGCTTTCTTCATAAAATTTACTCTTAGTAGTTTATTTTTACTTTTTCTTTAATTCTATCAATTTCCATTATTATAAAAATTATTTAGCCATTGAGCCACCTCATTTTTAAACAGAACATCCTTGATCAATATTCAAAAGCTGTTTGTATAATGTTTGCATAGAAGCAATATTAGATTTATTTTTATTAAAAAAGTTTTGATAAAAACCTGTGAAAATTTGGTGAACTAATGCTTTATTTTAATCTAAGTGCTATTTTTTATGAAGTAATCTAAGCATGGTTATTCTAATTTGGTAGCTTAACATATAAGTTATGTAAATAATATTTTTACATATAAACTTTAGCACTCTATCAAATATATGTGTACGTTAATAAAAATAGTTTGAATTTTTATATGATCTTGGAAAATGTTCTTTCTCATTTTCAGTAATGTGGTTAACGCACATTCCTTATTATTTGATCGACAAGATTGATAAGTATGCATTAAAAGAGAAATATGATAAAATCAGATCTTACAACTCAATGTTTGTTAGAATTGAAAAAATTTGGAAAATATCTCAATGTATATTAAAATTTTTAATAAAGCAAAGTAAATGAGTGAGTGATTTAATTTTAGAAAAAGATTGCTGATATTACAAATAAAATTTGGATACGAGTCAGTCTAAACATTGATTAATAAGCAAGGCTGTCGCTAAGGGGGGGGGGGGGGGGGNCTGCCCCCCCCCTCCTAGAGGCTCGGGATATTTTTTAAGCTATAACTTTTCCTGCTTAGTGTAACAGAATAAATACTTACTTATTACGCTTACACTATTGTAGCGTATAGTAGACTCAGGTACCTACACTCTCAAACTAAAAACTGCGGGTGCTGTCGGTTGTAAATGTGTGCGTGCGCTGCGACATTTACACCTGCACAAGCAAATGAAAGCCCGCCCGCCATTTGCATATAGCATGCTATCGGAAACAATGTGGTGTGTTTATTTGAATGAATGTGAATAGACTATTAAAGCGTTCAGCGAAAATCAAAAACACTTAAAACCTGATGGAAGCAGCGACGACAGTGGCGAACAGGAAGAAAAACCAATAAAAATTACAACGGAAGATAATCAGCCTCAGGAACTAGTCAAAGAACCTAGTGCTGAGGCTAGCATTCATGGTGGTTTTGTGGGCAATTTGGATCTATCATTACCAATACCAAGCTCATCCAAACACTTGACTCTGGATCTTAATTCTACTTGCTATAGCAAAAATGATATTGGTCATTTCATTAGTTGGGCTTCAACATTATCAACAGAAAAGAAAAAGGACCTACTTGAAAACTGTTGGACTCCTAAGACGTATAACTTTGCACAAGACGCGAAGCATTTAAAAAGTAAACTCAACTATTCATGGTTGGAAATGTACTCTACATGGTTAGTGTATTCACAACACCAAAAGGGAGCTTTTTGTAAATACTGCAAGTTATTTCCGCCAAATCCCGTGTCTGTTAGAGGCGTGTTGGGTTCATTTATCATCAGGCCATTTTGTAAATTCAAGGATGCTCATGAACAGTGCAAAAAGCACATGGAAACACAGTTCCACAAAGTGGCATTAGAATCCGCTAGATCATTACTGGAAAATGTGCCTGTAGATGTGCAATTCAACAGGTACTCCCAGGGTGTCATTGAGGAAAACAAAAAAATTATTACTTCCGTTATTTCATGCATTTTTTATTGCGGTTCTCATGACTTGGCTTTGAGAGGCAAACATCGTGGAGAAGGAATCCTTGAAGACTTGTATAAGTTGCGAATTGATGCGGGGATGAGGTTTTGAAGAAACATATTGAACACGGAAGAAAGAACGCAAGCTGTCGGTCAGTTGATATTCAAAATGAAATCATCAGCATGTGTGGGGATGTTCACAAGGAAGATATTATATATAAAAAAAGCAGTAGTTTATAGTGTTTTAGCAGACGAAACAGCTGACGTTTCTGGAATTGAACAATTATCGATAGGAGTGCAATATTTTGATGAGGAAATCAATGAAGTCAAAGAAGAATTTGTTGAATTTGTTGAGCTGAAAGGCCTGGATGCAAAATCGATAGCACAGACCATTGAAGAATTTTAGGAAAAAGGTCTCGATCCAGAGAAATGTGTCGGTCTAAGATTTGATGGTTGTTCCACCGTGGCTGGAAAAGATGGTGTCCAAGCAATCCTGCGCAAAACATATACAAGAGATTTGTTCTTTCATTGCTCCTCACACAAATTAAATCTTGTAGTCAATGATCTCAATGCTTTGCCTGAAATTAGGAACACCATAGGAACTACTAAAGATATTATAACATTCTTTCGAGAATCGGTTTTGAGAAGGAAAATGATACCCAATATTTCCAAACTCTGTGAAACAAGGTGGAGCAAAAAACACAAAACTATAAGAGTTTTTAAGAATAATTTTCCTATTATTATGGAGGCTTTAGAAACCTTATCGCGCGAAGGAAATAATATGACTCGAAAAAATGCCTTTCGGCTCCATGCAGCTGCTTCAAAAGTTTAATTTATCCTGTGTCTCACATTAATAGCCAAATACTAGGCTTTGATTGAGCCCATTGTAAACGTTCTCTAGTCCAGAGCAATGGACGCGATCAAGATCTCGCAGCACATTAAAAGAATTGTGCAATTACTGAAGAGCCACCGTGACAATCCAGAACAAACCATAGATTAAATTATAAGTGACACTACTGAAATCACAAAAAAACTTGGACTAGAGGAGGAAATGGCATCAATGCCGCATATTGTTGGAAGTCAACGACACTGGACTAACCACTCCGCAGGAACCCCTTCAGGATTTTGGAAGAGACCATTAGTCATACTGTATCTAGACTATAATTGCTTCCCTTGAAGTACGCTTTGCTGAAGAAAACACTCTATTTACGTCATCAAAATTACACCCAGCGCAGATGCAAAACATGTCTCTGAAAAGCCTGAAAAACGACTGTAAAATCTTTGCCCAGTTTTATAATTTACCAAATATAAAACATGAAATCGAACTTTGGCAACAAGTATGGCACGACAAAGTCAACTTAACTGAATTGACAATTAATGACATCTTAAAAAAGGCAAAACCATTATTTCCTGACACAGCAAAGGCTTTGAAAATTTTAATAAATCTGCCCTGTGCAACGTGTACTGTAGAGCTATCCTTTAGTAGCCTTTGAAGAATTAAGACCTGGCTGAGAAGTACAATGGGAGAGTAGTCTTAATGGATTAGCCATGATGAGTCTACACAGGAGGCTTAATATAGATATTTATGAGGATTATAAAAACAAAGTTTTGGACAAATTTACAACAACAAAAATGAGAAGATTATGTTTTGGTTAAGTTTTTAGACAAAAAAAAATGTACCTGGTGTGAAATGACTTTTTACGGCTAAAGTTGGCTGACAATTTTTTTAAATATGTTTGTGTAATAAAGAGTTCAATAAATATGTCGATATATCTTAAGCCTTACAAATTTGAAATTTTTGTTTTTTCTCATCCTTCTGCCCCCACTCCCCCCATGACTCAAGGGCTGGCGACGCCCTTGTTAATAAGGGTTCAGACAGAACTAAAAGATAATAATAATAAAAGTGTTGGTGAGAGAGAAGATTTATTTAAAAATGTGTTAATAAGTATACGTGAATATTATTTATGGTACCTAAGCCAACAAACTTGTTAACGTATATATGCTCCCTTTGTTATTTATAATAATTTATCTTGTTTTTAGTATCTACATTTAATACAAGGGTAACCAACATCATATTTTAAAAAGTGAAGGGTTACTTATTGGAAATACACCTGCATTAGCATTGAGGGATAATTTAAAAAAACAAAAAAAAACTTTCAGTGAATCTGTTAGTGAAGTGATTCAAATTGACTTTCCTATTCAGGGCAGCTTTGTTAAATAAATAAATAAAAAGTCTTATTTCGGGAAGTTAAATGTTATCCATTAAAATAAACAGAGCCAAAATTATTGAAAGTGATGTACTCAAATATTATCAACTTAGAGCTGACATTCTTGTAAAACAGATATGATAGATCAATATGCCAAAGATCCCTAATATTATCTACGCTATTTAAAAAGCTTGATTCCTCCCAGTGGCCTTGAAACTCCATGGCAAAATAATAGGCACAAGGACTCTTATCAATCGTGCACATTATATGTAGAAGGAATGAATGAATAAGTTTTTTGGAATAAATTTCAAATAGAGGTGAAATTTTAGCCATAAACGTGCCAATTAATCATTATTTCTAGACAAATAAATTGTTTCACTTAAAATAAAAACATTGTAAAAGTGATGAAGAGTAAAAGACTTAACTTAGTATTGCCAAGTCTAACCCAGAATAGTCTGTATTGTGCACTCTCCTAACTGTCTGACCGAGTCCAAGTAGTTTTGTGTCAAACGCTGTTCACTGATATCTGGATTGTCGAAACAATGTTTGCTTGTGGATGCACTGTTGCCCCCTGCTGTGTTCTCATAGCGCTGCTGTCCGAGGGAGAGAGCAGACAGGAGGCTAGTGTCTCCAAATGGCGCAGTGCACGAATCTGAGCCAGATATCAGTGTTGGGGAGATTGCAGACGGTGCAGTAGTTATTGCAGTGTGTGCAATGTTCAAAGGATTTTTCATCTAAAAAGAAAGAAAAAAGTGAAGTAATTAGTTAAACAATGACATAAAACTTAGATGGTCTAAAATTTAAGGTTAACTCCACAAAACATGGCAAATTTTCAAACCTTTAGTCTAGTTATAAGCCATTTAGTTTGTATTAATGTTATTTTATTGTAACACATTTACACCCTTTCTAACACAAAATAACAAATATTACATTTAGATTTGACAGAAAGCTACAATTGGTGGATAGGTCCTTATTGTTCTGAAAAGCTCCTTGACCCACTAGGCTAGTGTGTAACTAGTAGAGGGAGGAAGATTGAGGATTATTGGCGGGAAGGGAAGGGGGCTGAGAAGTCAAAGTGAACAAAAT
Source organism: Timema douglasi (assembly GCA_901482245.1). Classification (NCBI taxonomy): domain Eukaryota; kingdom Metazoa; phylum Arthropoda; class Insecta; order Phasmatodea; family Timematidae; genus Timema; species Timema douglasi. The sequence goes on from CABEEJ010003667.1 coordinate 35,150, forward strand.
ATTTTACTTCGTCTTTTGTTTATTTTGAAGAATGTTAACATTTTTCACTTAGGTCAATTAGATGGTATTTTAAAACTTTTTTTTGTAGAGAGAAAGTATTGCAATAGTAAATATTTTTGCCCTCAAGATTATGATGGATATTAACATTTTGTGTGTCCCCAAATTAAAAAAATAGTATCACATTTTTTTTCCTGTGCATTCTTGATGACGTGTGTGAATTTATCAAATCTAGTGTTCAACTTGAATACAAATTTAACTATATACATACAATGCAAAGCCTACACCGACTGACCCTCACAGTCATCAACCTATTTCCCCAACTCCTATTATCATTATGAATAATTGACAATCAATTACCAATAAAATACATTCTCTTGTCATTGACAGGGAGTATGCAAATGTTGACAAAAACCTACTTCCTTATAGTTTTGTTGAAGAATCAGGATTTGTGGAGTTTATGGCTGATCCTAACATTGCACCTCAATACGAAATTCCATGTCGAACAACTTTTTCAACCAATTATGTACCAAAACTCTTTGTGGATACTCAAATAAAAATGAAAGGTGTCCTCAAATTAGGCTTACCGTCTCTTCTCTCCCTAAGTATCACTTCAGATGGTTGGACATCTGCGGCTGTTGACAAGCATGTGAGTGTAACTTGCCATTATTTAAGAACTGACAACTCCTTCACAATGGACACAATTTTAATGAATGAATATAATACTAGTAGGAATATTAGCACTGCAATCAAACTAACTTCAGAGGAATGGGAAATACCAGTACAGGAATCAAGCATACCAATCTACTGTGTCACTGATAATGGTGCTAATTTCAAGAGTGCTGCTTCAATTTATTTTATTCATCGGCAGTGCTTTGCCCATACTTTACAGAATGCTATATCTGATTCAAAAAGAGAAACTCCAGGAGTTGTCACTCTATTATCAAAATGCAAGGCAATAGTGGGACAATACCGACGCAGCAGCTCAGCTAAACAGAGACTTCATAATATTCAAAAACAATTAAATTTGAAACAGCTGGATGGATTCAATATGTTGACACAAGATGGCCATGTTAAAGAGGCAGAGCTGGCCAGTCCACATAACACCAGCGACTTGACTATGCTTACTGCACAAGATTGGAGACACATTAATGGGCTAGTAGAAATTTTACAACCCCTTGCTGAAGCAACAGAGGAGCTAAGTGGTGACAGCTAGCCAACTTCATCAATGGTGATTCCTGTTCTACATTGTTTGGAGTCACACTTGAATAAATGTATAGTAAAGAAAATTGAGGGAATCACATTTGCTAGAAATTTATCTAAATAAATCAAAGTTCGGAGTGTATGAAGAAGACAAAGTATACCTACTATCCATGCTTACTGGTCCATGTTTTCGAGGTGTGCTTGTTAGCAAAATTGTTTCTGTAGCAAATCTTCAAGCTGAGCTAAACAAGTATCGAAGCTTTGAAACACCGCCGTTAGAAGAACAACCAGGACTAAGTACAATCACTTCTTCTCTTTGGTCAGCGATAGATGACCTAACAAACGAATCTCTCTTTGATTCAGCAACTGATGAAATTGAGAGATACTTAGGTGAAAAACGTATTCCCCGAAGAGAAGACCCTTTAATTTGGTGGAAGGAAAAAGGACAGCATACTTACCCGAATCTAGCTAAGGTAGCAGCTAGGTACCTGGGTATACCTGCTATCCAGGTCAGTAGTGAGCGATTGTTCTCCACGGCAGGCAATATAGTTACGGAAAGGCGTCAAAATTTGCTTCCGGCACACGTTTGACAACTTGTGTTTCTCCATAATAATTTGTGAATTTGGCCAAATTTTATGACTCATTTTTTTTTTAATTCTTATATGTGTGTGATGTTTTTTATATGTGAGTATTTTAAAGAGTTTCTTATTAGAAGTCTATTATGATTTTATTTGTTTTTATAAAGCTTAAAACAAAATAATTACTAATGCAAGTGCAAAATTATAATTTAGGTTGTGTTTATTTTGTTTTCTTAAACATAAATAAATTCAGACATGTCAGCATATGAATATAGTGTGCTTTGACTTTTTTGTACATCTTTCTTTTGACCTAGATGTAAATACTGTTTGACTTTAAAAATTAAAAGTAGTGTTAAGTGACAACAACAAAAATCCTAGGTAGCTTCGACTTCAACTTTTCTTCGCAAGTTTCAAGCTTTGCATTTAAAAAGTGGCCTTCGCACACCCCTAACTATTTTAATGTGTGAAAAACAGATAAATAATATTGTAAAACTGTCTCACGGAGCCTGATATAACTATGGCATAACTCTTGGACTCTGCGTAGATCAGTTTGAAAAATGCTGACAGTGTAACCTGTCAAGTAAGACTACTTACTATCTTTCAGTGAAAACTAAATATAAAACACAAATTATTAAAAAGAAGGTTGCTAAAAGAAAGGTTCTATTTTAATTGAGTGTGTAGTTATTTGAATTCTAAATATGTTAGTTTGGTTACAAATTTCAAATTCTTCTAGTCACCAACATTAACAAACCTTGTATGGGCGTTTGCCTACAGCCTCGCCAGTGGAGTGGTACCGTTGATAATGTTGCTTCAGTTTGTCCCGACGAGAGAAACACAATTCACATGCTGGGCAAGCAAATGGGCGCTCGCCTGTGTGTACTCGCTTATGACGAGCCAAGTGTGAGCTGCGTGTAAATGTTTGGTTGCAAACATCACACATGTTGACCTTTTCCTCCGAGTGGGAGAGATGATGTTGAGTAAGAGATTCTTCACTGCCACAGTCCTGCGGCAGGAGACAAAGACTATACTTTCCACACATGCAATCATTTAAATAGACTAAGCATTTCAGAGTTTAATAAAGAAGCAGATGGAAGTCATCTACTCAACAGAACAATGATTACGTAAGACAGAGAAAGACAGGTAAAATTGAGTGAGAGTGCTTAGCAAGCCTCTTGGACTTCATTCAGCTTTGGTAAACATAGACTCTACCTCATCCCCCGCATTCCCACACCTTTGCCGAACGATTCATCATACACAACCCGCCTGCCATTGTTCTGCTAGCCTTAACCAATAGCACCTTTAATGTGCAGTTCAATTCACATTTTCTGTGTGAAGTTTAGTTGCTAAACAGAGCATGTATAATATTGACCGATCAGTATTATATCAGAAACTTTTTGAAAGTTTTAAAAAGTACATACATTACAAAAAGAATTTAAGTTTGACGAGGCTATAAAAATGAAGCCAAATCTGACAAGGAGCTCGAGAGGACTGTTTTGAAGAGAATTGAGGATGAACTGCAAATAGCAACAAAAAAGAAATCCAACCCGCTTATTTATTACACTAAGTTAAGTATTTTATGTTGTCAACTAAATTGGCTGAAAACATTTTGGCTTCCTTATCCAAAAAGGGAGGCAAATCTTTGTCCTGACAAAGCTGTACCAATCCTGACATGAAGCACCGAAAAGAAAATTTAGCACCCAGTTAAAACTGAGTATGAGGAGGAAAGATTTGATTTGGAAATGCTAGAGAAACCTCCGTTGAATGCTATTAAGAATTTGATGTCAAGCAATGAGATTGAAAACAAAGATTTTAAAACTTCGGGAAGAATTAAAAAATGAACACCAATCAATTTAAAAAAAATGCAGACTACTAAAAGAAACACAGAGACGGCAAAATAATGAAGCTTGAGGAAATATGTATCGAAAACCCGGATCTAAAAAGGAAATTATTCTTGCGAGATTCTGTGGAACACCAAAATGTAGCACATGATCAACCAATGTTATTGAAAACCATAACTATATTGTCATTTATGGAAGTGCAGCAAACGCTATACAAAGGATTGAATCAATAAGAAGTGTAAAAAGTCTCGAACTTACATACAAGTTAAAAAAATTGGATATAACACCAGTTATAATGGAACGTACCTTCGTTTACGGCCAAAACATTATAATACTATAGAGTATAACACACGTATCAATGGTCCCTGTCAAACTTTACCGGGCACAGGCAGATTACCACTGCAGTCACTTTGCGATGGCATCACTTCATTATCTGGAGACTAGCCTCAATCCTTGGTCCAGCACAGGTGCTCTTTCTGCCTTAAGATGGCAAAGCTTGTATTCCCATTGGCCTCACAGCGGCAAATAAGCAAGCGCCAATGCTTGTGCATTTAGAATATTGTTATTCTTATCTCTTTTCTTCCTCATCAGACTCGATTGTGGTTGTTATGGTGTGTTGTGTTGTGAGGTTTTCAGGTTGGGTAGTAGTTTTTAGGCCGGAGAGAGGTTCCTTTACAGGGGAAGGGGCTCATGGATAAGTAAAGAGGTCGGTGTTGTGATGATACAGGAACTTGGCAGCCCGGATTGGTCTGAGCGCAGGGGGAGATGGGAATGGCAGCCCAAATGTGCCTGAGCGCTAAAGGGAAAGGATGAAGCTGAACAAAAAAAAACCAGACCGAAAGATGGGTGGTGGAAGTACGGATGTTTATTTCCGATTTCCCTTATCCTTATCGCCAGACATCAACATACTTGGTCAGTTGAAGAAGGTTGAGCCAACCCTTCCTCTAAGGTATAATTTCTAAACTTATGCTAAAACATACATATCTCACACTCTTATATTTAATGTAAACAATTAGTTATACTACAGAAGATTTACATATATTTACAAAATAGATTGTTTAGTCCTTTTTTTGGATAATTGCCGTTCGTTGAGTCCTTTTGCTTTGGCGCAATCTCTTGCAAGAGTACGTAACTACGTGGCTGTTCTACTGATTGTGCACTAAGGGTGGTTTGGGGGAGTGGCAGATCGGCTCACCACCGTGCGGGGGTTGACCGAGGGGAAGTGGGTGAAAGGGTGACATGGTATGCCCGCTCGCTACTAGGTGGCCCTGCCTGTCTTGCCAGTGGGTGCTCGGAATGGTCACCAGGTACCGTACTCGTATGGTCGATGCACAACATAGTGTTTCTTTGCTTGAATACGAATGGGTGATTGCAGAGTGTCGTAAGCTCATACGCCGTACACTGTATGCCGGTGTTCCAATTGACCAAATTACATCTCAAAATCCTCATGTTCTAAGTTACTCTGGGCCAACATCCATCGCGAACAGAAATGGAAAGCACAGTTCGTCTTCTACCAATACATACGCTAAGGAATTTAAAACGTTGCTTGGTCTCATTGAGTTTCATTCATTGGTGAGGACAGAGAAAGTTCAATCAAACCTGGTGTAATTGTCACAGTTGATAGAGGGTCAGATGAAAACCTGAGTTATCAAAAGGTGAGATCTTTGGTTGTGGAGCACTTCAAAACATACGATTTGGATGGTCTATTAATTGCTTCAAACGCTCCAGGATGGCTCCAGGCTCCAAGTTGAGAGCGTATAATGGCACCACTATCAAAAGGTGAGATCTTTGGTTGTGTAGCACTTCAAAATGTACGATAAGGATGGTCTATTAATTGCTTCAAACGCTCCAGGATGGCTCCAGGCTCCAAGTTGAGAGCGTATAATGGCACCACTATAGAAGTAAGCATGAAGTCGAACCGGAACAGAAATTAAGTTATTTTAAGGAACCAGAACCCTAAAAACAACTGTAACCATTAAATAATTGTAGGTTCATAAAGATTCTAACAGGTTCTTAAAGGTCCCTAGTTTTACAAAAATGCATATAATTTTGATAAGTTGCATACTTTTTTTTTCCTTAGCTTAGTTTTCCCCTTTCGCAGTGAAATTAAAGAAATCATCTCTTTTGGACAAGCAGTCTAAGCCTATTGTACTGAACAGCTTATAATAGCGGGAAAAGGAGATGAAGGCTGGCAAAATGCAAACTTTAAATTCTTTCTCTCAAAGTTTAAATTAGGAAGTAGCTCAGTTCTTTGTTGTTAGTAAGTTGTTTAAATAATATTATTGATGGGGTACGTTAAAGAAAACTCAGTTCGGAAGTTTTTGACTATTAAATTGATGGTGACAGAACAAGATGCAAATTAGAAGGATGCACTATTGTTATAAGGTATGTTATAGTTATTTCTTTAATCTAGCAATACTTTTGATCCAGAATGTTACTTCCACACAAATATGGATAGACATACTTTAAATATAAAAATATAACCTTCCTCATTGGTTAAAAATAATTGTCAAAATTAATACATCAACGTAGCTCGAACAGACAGAAAGGTGCTGTGCTTTTTTTAAAAAAATGAAAGAACCAGAACACTATCAGGAATTGAAAAGAGCCGGAATATTTATTGTGCTCTGACCGGAACTGGAATCAGAAACGATAAAAATTTCTGTTCAACTCCCTGAAAGTAAGCCAAAACTTGAGTGACTTAATGGGGGTGGAGAGGGCTGGTTAATAAGGCATTTGCTTATGGTGGCATTATCCAACCAAACCTTTTTAAAATGAAGAGAATTTTTTTTCACTAAATTCCATAACACCCTCAACAGTTCTTCAAAAAAATTGAGGTTTACATGTGGAGAAAATTAAATTATATGTTTGTACTGGAGCAATATTTTATTTATTTATGACAGAAAAAGGTTTTGACATAAAAAGTGCAAAAACATTGACCTTTTTTCATGTCCCCTTCCATTGTCCTTTAAGCTTAGTCGGTGTTCTAGGCCAGGGTGGATACAAAGCTTTTATTATAAAATGGCTAGACTTTTTTCAGGTTTTCCAAACATTTAAAAAAAATACCAGCTTAACCTTTTACAATTTTTCTTGGTGAATGGCAACTTTTTCGTTTATTGCATTTATTATGTATTTCAAAAACAATCAAAATGGCTACTAAAGATTAACATTATTATAAGTTCTTTTTCCAGTATTTAATGTTTTATGTATATTCCATTCACCGTAGGAATTGACTTCTGAAAGGCCTTTTTCCCTACCATAAATCTACAATATAGTAGGTTATTGGTAGGAAAAAAGACCTTTCAGAAGTAAATTCCTACCGTGAATGGAATATATTATTTGTGTCCCTGTGTAGATGTGTTATAAAACAAACACTGTACAACCATCTTATGTTAGAATAACTTGAATGGGCAATCCATTTGGTTAACATCAAGAAACCAAATCTTTCACTTTTGTTGAGTGATTAGATGCAGAATTAGTCAAGTATTTCAATTTTATGACTTTTCCAGGTTGTCCTTGTTTTTGTTGATGTAACAATTCTGAATGAGATTTATTTCACTGGTGCTGCTACCTATGTGGATGTGGATAACTAATATCTAATCACTAGCACACTTTAATGTTCCATGACATAAGTAGTATATCTGTATGCTCCTTTACTGCATCTATGTAAAATCACAGTTCAGCTCTGTCATCTAAAAGTAAGTTATGTACAATAAATAGTCGGTCCTTCAAACAATTATGTTTAACACATGTTATCAGCTCAAATACTGTAAAAAAAATTGAATCCACATCCCGAAATATTGCCTACTAGGACTTTGTTAGCCCTTATGGAAATAATACGCTTTTAAAACCTATGGGTAGAGTGAAACCAGAGGTATTCTGTAACCGTGTGTATAATACCCTGGACTTTGAAATCATGTCGGCAGACGTTGAATGTACAGTAGGCCTGCGTGCTCTCTACAATCGAAGTTGATTAAAAATACGTTTTCTGTTGACAATTTAAATCTTCTTGGGGCATATAGTGATATTTTTACAGGCCTTGGTAAAGTACCTGGTATAGTTAAGCTATACTTGGACCCAACCGTTAAGCCAGTTGTAGAGAGGCAACGCAGGTTTCCCCATAAAGTGATAGATGAATTAAAGGGCACTCTGAATGAATTAGAAAAAAAGGTATCATAAATAAAGTTGATTGTCCAACGGATTGGGTGTCTAATTTGATTGTAGTAGAAAAATCTAATGGTGAGATTAGGTTATGTTTGTACCCAAAAAATCTTATGGTAGTTATTAAATGCATCCAATTTTTAATTCCTACAATTGAGGATATAGCTTGTCGGTTGAGAAATAGAAATATTTAGTATTTTAGACATAAGAAATGGGTTTTGGCACTGTGAGTTGGATGAAGAATCCTCATTCTTAGCCACTTTTCACTCTACATTTGGTCATGGAATCTGTCATGTTTTGGGATTGCTCCCGCTGAGATTTTTAAAAAAAGGGGGAGCGGGGAAGGGGTTTGTCCCTATTTTGATGATATTATATCGGCTGAGGATCTGAAATCTCATGACAAAATTTTAACCATAGTTCTCAAGAAGGCAAGAACATGTGGAATAAAATTTAATGCTGACAAACTGCAGCTACGAATGTCAAATGTCAAGTTTATAGGATTTATAATTAGTTGTGTGGGTTTTCGACCTGATCCAAACCAAATAAGGTCTGTTACCAATATGGATAGGCCAACAAATAAGAAAGCTTTGTTAAGATTTTTAGGTATGGGAAAATATTTATCAAAGTTCATTTCCACCTTCTCTAATTGAACTCTTCATTTGAGGGATTTAACTAGGAATGATGATGATTTTAATTGGGGACCAGAGCATGATCAAGAAATTGTTAACTTATATTGATCGCTATGCACCAGTGTTGCATTTCTATTGTGATAATAAACCATTACAAATACAAACTAATAGCTCTATAAGTGGTATAGGCTCTGTATTGTTGCAGAATGAACATACCTTAGCCTTCACATCCAGGGCACTCACAGAGTCAGAGCAAAGGTATTCACAAATAGAAAAGGAACTTTTGGTAGTGGTCGTATCGTTGGAAAAATTTAATAATTGACTTATGGAAATTTAGTCCATGTTAAGTCTTTTTGCCATCCTTTGGAGAGTCTCTTAAAGAAGGGTATGGATAAGGTGTTGCTTAGGTCACAGCGGTTAATGTTAATACTGCCAGGTAAAGACATGTATATTGCTGATATATTGTCTAGAGCTTTCCTTACAGATGAACCAACAGATTTGTCTTATACCAAGCTAACTGTTCAAAATTATGAGTTAATCAGTCAAATAAATCTTTCTGAGAAAAAAAACTTGTTCATTAAAGCTACTAATGAAGACAAAGATTTAGTAATATTAAAATAATTTGTTAAGGAAGGATAGCTTGCCAAAAGAAATGTGCCAGATAGTTTATCCAGATATTGGAGCATAAAAGACTATTTGAGTGGTTTAGATAATTGTTCCAAAAAAGTCTAGTACTTGATAGGCTGAAATTGTTACATAAATGTCATTATGGGATTGTCAAAACCAGACAAAGAGCTAGGCAGTGCTTGTTTTGGATTGACATGAAGGTGGATATAGAGAGGTTCATACAATCCTGTGGTTTGTGTAGCTCACTTTCTAACAATGTAAAGGAGCCTCTACAGCCTTATTCCTTACCAAATCGTCCAGATCTTTGTGAGTTCAGGAATCAAAATTCTCTTGACTGCTATGACTCATTTTCTAATTGGATAGAAATGTGTAGGGGAGGGTGGTCCACCATAAGACATGGGTCACCATGAAACAATTCAAATTTCCCCCTTGATTCAAATATTAGCTAGAACAAAATCTAGTGGCAGACTAAAGAACTAACTGCCTAATTATAGTTCTTTTTGCAAATGGCTGCATGCTGTTGGTTGCAAATTTTTGTTTTCAGTCTATATTTTGTGTTGAAAAGTTATTTTTTGTATCAATTTTACAGTTTGATTTGCATTCAAAAACAAAACAAAAGGGTAAGTATTTAAAATGAAGATACACCCTAAATCTTTCAGTTAGGCTTGCTGAGAGTATTAAAACATTGTTTTTATATTTACTTAGGTTAGCCATAATTGTTTTATTTCAGCCTTTTTGGGCCTCAATGAGACAAAATATTTGGGCCATGATGAGACATGTCTCATCGTGGCCCATGTACATACTTTGATTATAAGATTCCTATAGACTAAATTTAATCATTATTTCCCAATAAAATATAAGTATTGTCTTGAATAAACATCATACTGTAGTTTGTGTTCTTTCTTACTATAACTATCGTCAATTATCACGTTTAGAGGAAGGAAAAGGAAGAGCCAAAAGGGAACTTTCTTTGAAGAAAATATGCAGAATACTGTACGGCAAGTTTTGTTGGGGGAAGAAGGTAGAAAACTGTCTCTTCGGGAAGCTGCTTCTTTGAATGGAGTATCATTTCAAACATTGCAAAGATATGTTAAGAAACAAGTGAATAATCCTAACCCTGGAGTCGAAGTTAGAATGGTCGCTAACTACAAACAAAGTTTAGTTTTCAATTCAGAAGAGAAAAAATCTTTATCAAACTACATGGCTCAGTGTTCAAAAATGTGCTATGGAAAGTCAACTAAAGATTTTCGTGAGTAAGCATATGAGATGGCAAAGATTAATTCAAAAACTATGCCTCCTTCGTGGGAAATAAAACAGAAAGCTGGGATTGATTGGCTCCAGGGTTTTTTAAAGAGACATCCAGAGCTGAGTATCCGACAACCAGAAGGTTGTAGTATCTCCCGGGCAACTTCCTTCAACAAACATAATGTCAACCAATTTTTTAACAATATTGAGAATGCGTATAATTTGGATGAGACTGGAACCACCACAGTTCAAAAACCTAAGAAGGTAATAGCTGCAAAAGACACTAAGCAAGTAAGCCAGTGCACACGTGTGGAACGGGGAACTTTGGTAACAACTTGTTGTATAGTAAGTGCAGCAGGGAACTCCTTACCACTGATAATGGTATTTCCTTGTAAGAATTTCAAAACGCATATGGTGAATGGTGCCCCACCCGGAACTTTGGGTATTGTGAGTAGTTCTGGATGGATCACAGGGGAAATATTGCCTTTTGTTATGAGACGGTGACCTGGTGGTCTAGGGGTAAGGTGTCAGACTTCTATGCTGGCGTCCAGGGTTCGCTCCTCGGTCCCGGCGAAGATTTATCTGATTACCAAACCCTTCCTTCACCTCTGACAAGACATCTTGTGAATGTGAGGAATGCCAGGCCCCCACCGTGGTTCGGATTCCACGTTAAACTGTAGGTCCTTCATTTCATCTCACATTCACCCAACTATTGCACATTAGCGTTAAGTGCGTATAACCCGAACGGGTAGTAAGATGCGGTGCTAATAATAATAATAATAATAATGTTATGAGACACTTTATAGCACACACTAGCTCCACTAAAGAAAATCCATCTATGCTTATTTATGATAATCATGAAAGCCATCTTACAATAGAAACTCTTAACCTTGCGAAAGAAAATGGAGTTACTATAGTTACTCTGCCACCTCATTGCAGTAACAAGTTGCAGCCACTTGATGTGTCTGTATTCTACTCATTTAAGGCACACTACAATTCTGCTGTAGATTCTTGGCTGCTTCACAATCCTGGGGTTCCAATGACAATATATCAAGTTTCCAGTTGTGTAGGAATAGCCCATGAACGAGCAATGAACCCTTCTAACATCAAGTCAGGGTTTAAGAAAACAGGAATATACCCATTTGATAGAAATGTATTTACAGATGATGATTTCATGACTAGTTCTGTAACAGACCGTGATTTACCAGGTACTTCAAATGGGCCTGTGAATGTGGTTTCTGATGAAATTCAATCTACGTCCTTACAATTACCCTCACAGAGAGCCCTATCAACATCCTCTAAATTATTTTCAGCTAATGATTATTCAGAAAAAATCCATCAAAGTTCACCTGGTTCAAATTCTTCAAGATTAAACTTAGATTCATCACAGAAGAAACCATTCATCGGCCCTGACAGTTTAAAAGGGTTTCCAAAGGCAGGAGCAAGAAAGAAACAAAGAAATCAGCAACGCAAATTAAGCAGCTGCATACCAACTGACACTCCGGAGAAAAACAGAATTGAAAATAAAACAAAGGAAAAGCTCTATGGAAAACATAAATTGGCATTGGTAAGAAAAGAACTCTTCAATAAGAAAAAGAAAATACTAAATAGTGAGCCACTATCATCAGAAGATGAAAATGATTATGGCCTATATCTACCATGTGATAGTTCCGATGATGAGATAGAGTGGTCACCGGAAATCGACCCAAGTGGTTTTGAGGAGCTGGATCGTGAGCCAGAGTGTGGTGATTTTGTTTTAGTGTAGTTCAGTGCAAAGAGATATATTTTTTATATTGGTACTGTTGTAGCCCCTAGTGTATCAGGGAGTGATGTAGAAATTAGTTTCTTGAGAAAGTGTGTTAAAAATGAAGGAAAATTTGTATTTCCTCCTGTACCTGATTTGGCTTCAGTTCCTCTCGAGGACATAAAAATGATATTGCCAAAACCATCATTTTCTGGCAATACAAAAAGGCTTCAATCATTCTACAAGTTTGAAATTGATTTTAGGTTACTGAACATTCGTTAACAACACAAATAATATCGAAGGACAGTAGCAACTATAAGTCCATATATGTTTTTTTAATGTGTGTGTTTAAAAAAGGAACTTAATGAATAATCGATAAACAATATCTGAATTAAAAATTATCATTAGCTTTAAGGTTTTTTCTTACTAAAAGTAAAATTGTATAGTTGTCTCATTGTGGCCCAAGTGGTGTCTCATGATGGGCCACAAAGAGACACATGTAAGGATTTATGTTTGTATTGATTATTATAACTAAACATATTTTTATCTTGGATCAAACCATTGAAATAGGTACAAGAAAGTCTTAAGTTTTTAATAATATTTATCTTGGTCAGATTAAATAAATGTACAAAATTACAAAAATAAAAATGTTTATTTTGTCTCATGGTGGACCATCCTCCCCTACTGTTACTAATAAAGATAATGAGACAGTTATTTCCAAGTTGAAACTATTTTTTTCCAGAATAGGTGTCCCGGATGTTTTGTTGAGTCACAATGTCTCTTTAACAGTCATAAATTTGTTCAATTTGCCAGGGAATAGAATTTTCAACCAATTAAAGGTAGTCCTAGATATAGCCAATCCAATGTTTTGTCTGAGAAATGTGTTAGTGTAGCAAAAAATATATTACGAACAGCAGTTCTGGGGGTTCATGACATTTACTATGCTCTCCTAGAATATATAAACACTACGCTCAAACATCTCGGCTACTCGACGGCCCAGTTATTAATGTCAATGTTAATATGTGTGTTGTCACACTTACATCCAGAAGTAGTTGACTATCATCCTACAATCGCCAGGAAACATGAAGAGCATAGTAGTAGGCAAGCTAGCTATTCCAAGAGAGGTGCTAATGAGCTGGCTCTTTTCAAGCCTGGAAATCTCATTTACTATGAGGATAAATTAAGTGATTCTAGGGACAATTGGAGCAAAGGCGTAATTGTAAAGAACCTTCCCTTTAGGTCTTGTTTAATACGTAGTCAGTCTGGAAACATAAATTGTAAACCTAAAAGAAAGTTCCTTAGACTCTGTTCCCCAGGAGTAGTGCCAACTGAACCCAATCAGCTTGGAGGGGAGAATAATGGCACCAAGCGTAGGCTTGGTTATAATTCTGTCTACAAGATTGGTTTTACATACCCTAGTGCAATAGGGCCACATTCATCAGGTGTAGCGGGGAGTGTAATGAGGATGTTAGGTCTGTTTTACAACCTGGAGAACCTTCCACTACAACAAATACAATAATGGTAACGGGAAGTGGCCGAGAAGTAGGGCCGGCCAAATATCTTGGGGATCATGTGAGTCTCTGCAGAGAGATGTGTTCTGTAGGTTTAATAAATTTCGCTGTTTAGAATCTCTGGGAGGAGGTGTGAAATATGTTTGTACAAGTGTTCATATGTGTATGGAGGTGTAGGATAATTATGTATTGTTGTGTTGGCAAGATATCATGTGACCATGGTGGTCAAATGATGCATCACTGACACATATATACAGAGATGGTATATGCTCAAGCAATGTGTTCATTATTAACTTTGATACCTGTTTAATAACTAGCACTGTACTAGATGTAACCAACAATAAAATAGGAGAGTTTATCATAATTTCTAATTGGTCTAATATTAAAATAAGTCAACTTTTGGAACTACATTTTACTTATCTTCATTTATTTAATTGACAGCAAAACTTAGAGGGATGATCATATTTAATTACAAATTTCAACTAAGGGATATTGATGTTAAAATTAGAGCTGCTAAATTTTAATTCAATTCTTATATGTGTATAACTTAGTTTAAGTAAACCTTTATATTCTCATGATAAAAATAAAGTTTTTATGAGTGTTAATTTAAAGAAGTGTAACATTACTTCAATACCTTCAATATCATGCCCTACCAGTCCATCCTCCTTTAAATATGTATTACATCTATTTTGGTCAAGAGAGAAAAAATAATTATGAAAATAGTAGGGCCAGTAATATTTATGGCTATCCAAAAAGTATTATATAGTAAAACTATGCAATTGTGACATGCCAGTGATGGCTTAAAACTTTCAAAATAGTGACAAACTTAACCAAACGATTAAATCGAAATAAGACAAAAGTTAATAATAAGTTTTTAATTATAATCTATTTCTGATCATTTACTCAAGGTATGTCACTTACACTTTCTGAACCGACTGATTATATATCAGCACATGATAATTTCTATGAGCGAGAGCGAAAGCCTACCAATTTTGCCGGTAAAGGGTTCTTTTACATGCCACAAGTGACATAGGACCGACAACTTTACTTTCCCCTGAAGGAAGTTGTGCTATTGACCCCAGCTGGGTTCGAACGCCCAAACACCACCGAGGTCAACATAGTTTGCAGCTGACTATTTATACTTTAAAGACATTCAAGTGTACCCTCAAATAATCTAGCAGTGCACACAAACACTACCGTATGAAGAAGATTTGGAAAAATAGGACACAAACAAAACAATCATTATTTCCCAACTCTATCAAGAGCTCTCCTGAAAATCTATGTTATTTCCATGGGAAACAGTGGTTATCCACCATAAATTCAAGTTCCTTGGTCCTAATAATCTAAATTCTGATAAACTAGTATTTTACAACAAGAGACCCTTAAAGGAGAATACCCAATGATCACGTGGATGTTAATATAGTTTTGTTTTTCCACAGGCTATGTATGTTATGTTATTTTACAAACAATTGAAACATCTCTTTGTACGATTTTATTAGTCTGTATATGGTATTTAAAGAAATAAGTTAAATAATCTTTTATTCAGGGACTTAATTACCTAGGTCCTAAATTCTAAAAATAGTGTGCTGTTGAGCAATCATAATAACACAAACAGTGAAGGTGCTTCAAACCTGAGTTTAAAATCAAGCTTGTTTAGGTCCACCTAAAAGTAAGACAACTATTATACGTTACAAAGTCATACAGTTTATATACACAAAGTATTCTTAGTGGAATTAAAAACTGTATCACATAATATGGCGCAATAAATTCATTTTATACAGCAATAAAAATAAATAAATAAACTCGGTTTGGATGCCATCACTAGTTTACCGCCTAGAATGATTAGTCAAAATATTAACAATACAATCTTTACCTTTAAACATATTTCACAAATCCATTTTTTGGTCTCCATCAAAGTGGAAACTTGCCAATGTAAATCTGGTGTAACTTCATGAGTCAATTCTTCAGAAGGTGGGGCTTGCCTTGAAGAGTTAGCGTCAGAAGAATAAAGTCCATCATTCGATGAGGAATACCTCACCCTTCGTTTCTTGATGGAGCTATCTTTACGCTTTATGCTACCTAAGGAGAGGGCCCTAGTCCCAACATTTACTCGCTTTTGACCTTTGAAACGTGTATTGAATGAATGGGAATTTAACTCTGGAGATGTTCTTTCTTCTGGACTGGCAATCTACAAAGCGAAGAGACATTCTAGATTAGTTAGAGCCTACAAGAAATAAAGATTGGGGTGTTATATGATGAGATAAAAGGCTCATTACACAAACCTTATTGGTTTATCAACTTTTATCAAAAGTTTGACTAGAGTTTTAGAATGCATATTTATTTGCAAACCATTAATTAACTTACCAATGTGTCTAAATTGCTAAAAGAGCTGAATATTTTAATGTGTGATATAATGCCATTACAACTAGGTGTACTAATCTTGAGATCAAGCTCGTGTTAAACCTACCTTAAGCTTTGAATGAAGAATTACCTTGCGCATAAGCCAATTCCTGGACAACTCAGAGGTATAGCACCGACACACCAAGCCAAAGGTACTGGGTTTAGTTCCTGTGTCCAGTGTTATTTTTAACTAGTTTTATTTAATGTTAGTATAATCTGAGAGAAGGACATGATGAATGAGAAAACCTTGTAAAAGGACATTAGAATCAATTTTTTTAAGCACCACATCTTACTACTCGTTTGGGTTGTACGCGTTTGCCCTTAAAGTAACTACACCGGATGATTACCTGTTATCAAATATAGTAGAAATCATACAGAAGTTAGAACAATGGACATTTTTTCAGTTTTAGACTTGATAAGAAGTTATCAAGCTATTTAAGTAAGAAAAGAACACCAAGCTAAAACCTCTTTTATTACACCTAATGGGGTTTACAAACTATTTAAGATTACTTTTCAGAATACAATATTTCTCAAGTTAATGTAAATGGTTTTATGAGGGTTAAGCCCTACACAGGCAAGGGCATATTTAGATGATGTAATAATTTTCTCAGTTGACTTTGACTAACACTTATAAGGTCTAAGAAATGTCCTAGAAAGATGAAAACAAGCTAATCTATTGCTTCATGAGAAAAATGCCGTTTTGCCACAAGTGAAACTAAGTATCTTGGATACTTAAATTTGCCAGAAAGAGTAAAAACTGATCCCAAATTAGTAGACACTGTGATGAACTTTCCTACACCTCAGAATGTCAGAGAAATCCAGTCATTCTTAGGATTGAGTAATTTGTATAGAAGATTTGTCCTCAATTAAGCTTAAATTTCCAAGCCTTGTTAAGGAAGGATCACACTTTTTTATGGACTACAGCGTGCAAACAAGCCATGTTACGACTAAAAAGACATTTTGACACAGGGTGTCTACTGAGTTGGAGAAAGAAACATTAGCGACTTCTTAGTGACCTTTTTTGACCACAAATTTTATTCGGTAAACGGTTGAACATTATATAATGCACTCACACGCAACATGAAACTTTAACTAAATGGCGAATGTTAACTTTGTCCTTGGTATCACGGGAAAAAGTCAGGCAACTTGCAGCTAGCACGTGGCATTATGGGTAATGGGCGCGATTCTCGACACGTTTGTGTTATTACGATGCGCGGTAAATTCAAACAAAAATATTTTTGTGGCTTTATGACCACAATATTGAAAATTCATGAGTTTTCAGCGACTTTCATGACCGTTTTTTGCTATTAGTGATGTTTTCATGACTTTCGTGACCCAGTAGACACCCTGTCACATCTTTGCCAGTTTTGGCATACTCGAATTTAGCAAACCCTTTTTACTAAGTATGGACGCTTCAAGTTTCATCATAGGGAGTGTAATAAATAAGCCAGGATACATAGCTAATGCATCAATACAACTAAACAAAGCTGAAATGAACTAAAGTGTAACGAAACCTGAACTAGTGAGTGTTATTTGGGGGGTGACCTACTATAGATGTTACCTATTTGGAAAACTCTTTACTATAATTACTGACATTGCTGCTTTAAAAGATCCAAGTAGTAGAATGTTAAGAAGGACACTACTTTTAGTGAATATGACTTTACCGTAAGGCATAGCTCATGGAAATGTAGATGCCTTATCAAGAAAAATAAGGGCAGTGAAATTATATTTAAATGTCAGTTTTGAACTAAGTCGGGAACAGGACTCAGATTGTCGTGGTTGAAGGGAGCAGCCCCAGTTTGCTACATGAGGGAATGTTATAGAGGAAGACCAAGACTAGTAGTTCCCAAGAGAGAAGTTGAAAGCATTTTAAAAGAGAATCCTTATTAGCAGGACACACCAGGAAGAGATCTAAGAACCTTAGGATTGCGGAAAAATACTAGTGGCAACAGGAAGATTTGAACACCTATATATTGAGTTTTTACGCTTGGTTGTTTTATGTGGGAATTTTAAAGTTTCCGCGTAGATAGACAAAGGGTAACCAATATGCCTCTTAAAATGATCTATACATATTATATTATAGGTGAATAATAAATTTGGTGGGTGCCACTCCTAGGAACTGGGAGGAAAAAACCAACCTTAAGTTCAACTAACTCTGAGAGTGGGACGACTCTCAACATTCTAAGCCACTGGGTGTGCTCGAGAACGTTTTCTGGATGATGTGCTAGTATAAAATGACAATACCCTAACTATAACAGTGGTATGCTCAAAATTAGAGAGGGTTAATTCAAATAATCGATTCTTGAGTGTATCGAAAGCATCGAGGCTTGAGAAATTACCTTGATTCTTCATGACTCGAGTCCTAAAATATAATTGAAACTATCATGAATGCTTTATTAAAAGATGAATGAATATTAAATGCTATAAGCAGTTTGTAATGCATTTTTTCAATATTTACTCAATATATTTTTATGATTAAATTTTAAATCCTATAACTTGATGTTTAACTTTGATATTTACCGTAGTAGTACAATATATTTCATAAACAAACAAACCTCCATATTAACAGATACCAACCCTGTGTTAAGAAATGTATTAAATATATTATAACTGCTTTTCAAATTTAATGTCACAACTTAAATAATCTAATAATACAGGTAAAGTTTATTTCAAAAATTTAAAGCCAAAATTAAAATCATAACTGTAAAAAATAAAAAAGGCCTAGTCAATAATAAACTGATCGTAGTATTTGATTGTATAAATATATTATTTACCGTTTGATGAGATGGATAAATTTATTAATGATTGACTATTGGTAATTACAATTCACCCCCCCCNATTAATTTATTTTTAAAATAGCACCTCAACATGAAAATCATATATAAGATCCTTAATAATAAATAACCTCTGACAAGACATCTTGTGAATGTGGAGAATGCCAGGCCTCCACCGTGGTTCGGATTCCACGTTAAACTGTAGGTCCTTCATTTCATCTCACAATCACCCTACCATTACACATTAGCGTAAGTGCGTATAACCCGAACGGGTAGTAAGACGCGGTGCTAATAATAATAATAATAATAATAATAATAATAATAATAATAATAATAATAATAATAAATACAGTAGATCAAACATAAATATTGCTCTTTTGATTAAATTAAATATAGGGGCCTTGTTTAAAAACAAAATCTGAGCACGGGAATTGAACACAGGACCCAAGAGTTATCTAAGATCATCCGGTGCTCACGTAGTTCTCGACTCAGTCTGTGATGGAAGTGTGATTTCATTGGCTCCTAAAGCTATCCATAATCACAGTCTATAGGAGCTTGGATTGGTTTTATGCTGCTGTTTGTACGATATTAAACTGTACAGGGTTGGCTATATACCTCAACATGGAAAATATCATAGTTCTAAGAGAAATTATTGGTCGATTCAAAGTGACAGTTTTCAACTTGAGTGAAAGATGTATCCAGATACAGCTGTATCTATAAGCAAAGTTGATTTCTATCTTGATAAATATATTTATGTTAGCTTAAATTACCATAGCTACAAAATACTTTGTTATTATAACCATTTGCCACCTATGTCATACTGAATAATTTGTAAATTTTACTTTACATGCATTACTGTTCCCAGCCTGTTGTGTCGGTCAGATTTTTATCCAGCCATATATTTCCCACTAGCGGCTTGCTAGGCCTGGCGTAGCTTTGTATGCCTTATAATCTAACTTAAGACTAGGACAGGCACAATATCCAGTCCCCGGCCGTTAATGAAATCAATGTGAAAGGGTAGACCCACATTTCCCCAATGATTAATTTTTTGGCCATTCCACGAATCAAACTTAAGACCCTTAGCTCGGTAGAGAGACGATTTACCGACTGAGCTAAGTTGTCGGATATTTGTGAATTATGTGGTCAAATAACATTCTAAAACAGACTTAACCCTCTATGGTATGTAGTTATCAGATAAAGCTATCCTAAGACATTGAGTTGAATAGTTAATAAATAATCAGGATATATTTAAAATATGCAACTTACAGACATGTCTTTACCATCTTCTGAAAATGTTGCTTTGTTGCTGCTACAACTCTGGTCTTCTGGTTCGGTTTCAATTTCCTTCTTAATCGAGTCCCAGAATTCATCCATATTATCTTTGAGTAACGGATCTGCCGTGACAATTTCCATGTTATGGGCTTCCATATTAGACCTACGGTTATTTGTGTTTACCATACTTTTAGACTGTTCAACTCCTTCAGTCGGTATATTATGTTTACGAGGTCTGCCTCTTTTCTTGACAATCTTTTCAGGTTGTTTTACCGGTTCATTTGATATTCCCTCAAGCGTGTCATGTTGAATACAGTCAGAGGTCAATATTTTCTGTTTAAAGTCCGGTTCTTCAGAAAGACCTCGTACTTTCAATTCAGATGCCAAAATCATAAAGGATTCAAATTCATTTTGCAATACTTTCACAGAACCTTTATACATGAAGGTGATAACATTTTCCAATTCACATCTCGAAACACCTTTCAAAATAACAATCGGATGTCTATGTTGATTATCCTTAAAAAGTGATTCAAAGTACGGGCTACACACTGATAGAACCAGGCGATGTGCTTTGATGATACCATCATTGCAGGAGAGGGTAACATCAACTAGATTTTGATCATAATATAAACAATCAAGTTGTGTGTACAGGTTAGAAGAGTGACTTTTCCATTTCACATTTAATGCTCCTCCCTCCATAATAGACTAAACAATTCTTTAGATTTTAAATTGTTATTCCTCTGGTAAGGTCAGAAATGACTGCAGTTTTCTTTCTGTAATGTAAGCAATATAAATTCATTAAATTTAGTTCAAATATCTGATCACACATCAATAAAAGTAGTTTGCATTCAAGATTTTCTATTTTAATCTACAAATTATGATTGTACAAAAAGACATGAAATTAGTTTTTGGGTTTAAGGCCATGTAATATAAATATTAAGATATAAGACTTGGGGCTTGTTTCATAATACAAGTCTACAATTTACAAGTGAATGTTTTACAATTGTCAATTTACAGGGTTTCATTAAGAAATAGTTTGATTTATAAAAAAATATTCACAAGCCCTCCACGGTCAGCTATATTTCATGAGAACACTTTTAATCTTATTTTAGTACTTTGCACTAAACTATTTCAGTTAAAATTTAACTGCCAACTTTTATTGGTTCAATCTTTGCTATCAACTGTAAAATAGTTTTTAGTTTACACAGGAATCGAACCTGTGAACTTTGGCTTAGCATGTCAATGCTCTACCATTGAGCTATCCAGAGATCATTCCATATTCAGTCAATCTTAACTCATATTTTAAGGCAGAGTCTGTGAGGGACTTGTGAATATCATCGGTTGATAAGAGCTGTAGCCAGTGGCTACTCAGTTGTGGCTTTGTGCTGCCAACAGAACAAAAACATTGTACATTCCAAGCAAATCGAGATGGAACAAAGTAACACTAGGGACTGTACAACTAAGTACATATGAAAGTCGAAGCTCGGGGATGAATGATTGTAAATAAGGAAATGGGCTGTATCCCAATATTTTAAATTGAATGAAATTTTGTCTTCTACATAGGCCTACAGACATTCCCGTAGTTATAATGATTTGCAACATGTGTGTTGATATTCAGTGTACAGTTTGTATATTATGTTATATAATATGTTTACCTTAATTCCATTGTGACTATTCCATTCTAACTCCTATAGCCATTAGTTTAAAAGTAGGCAACCTCTCGTTTGAACCTTTTGAATCAATGCATAGGGTGTAGTGGAGTACGTAGGTAACCAGGGTGTAGTGGGGTAAGTAGGTAACCAGGGTGTAGTGGGGTACGTAGGTAACCAGGGTGTAGTGGGGTACGTAGGTAACCAGGGTGTAGTGGGGTAAGTAGGTAACCAGGGTGTAGTGGGGTAAGTAGGTAACCAGGGTGTAGTGGGGTAAGTAGGTAACCAGGGTGTAGTGGGGTAAGTAGGTAACCAGGGTGTAGTGGGGTAAGTAGGTAACCAGGGTGTAGTGGGGTAAGTAGGTAACCAGGGTGTAGTGGGGTAAGTAGGTAACCAGGGTGTAGTGGGGTAAGTAGGTAACCAGGGTGTAGTGGGGTAAGTAGGTAACCAGGGTGTAGTGGGGTAAGTAGGTAACCAGGGTGTAGTGGGGTAAGTAGGTAACCAGGGTGTAGTGGGGTAAGTAGGTAACCAGGGTGTAGTGGGGTAAGTAGGTAACCAGGGTGTAGTGGGGTAAGTAGGTAACCAGGGTGTAGTGGGGTAAGTAGGTAACCAGGGTGTAGTGGGGTAAGTAGGTAACCAGGGTGTAGTGGGGTAAGTAGGTAACCAGGGTGTAGTGGGGTAAGTAGGTAACCAGGGTGTAGTGGGGTAAGTAGGTAACCAGGGTGTAGTGGGGTAAGTAGGTAACCAGGGTGTAGTGGGGTAAGTAGGTAACCAGGGTGTAGTGGGGTAAGTAGGTAACCAGGGTGTAGTGGGGTAAGTAGGTAACCAGGGTGTAGTGGGGTAAGTAGGTAACCAGGGTGTAGTGGGGTAAGTAGGTAACCAGGGTGTAGTGGGGTAAGTAGGTAACCAGGGTGTAGTGGGGTAAGTAGGTAACCAGGGTGTAGTGGGGTAAGTAGGTAACCAGGGTGTAGTGGGGTAAGTAGGTAACCAGGGTGTAGTGGGGTAAGTAGGTAACCAGGGTGTAGTGGGGTAAGTAGGTAACCAGGGTGTAGTGGGGTAAGTAGGTAACCAGGGTGTAGTGGGGTAAGTAGGTAACCAGGGTGTAGTGGGGTAAGTAGGTAACCAGGGTGTAGTGGGGTAAGTAGGTAACCAGGGTGTAGTGGGGTAAGTAGGTAACCAGGGTGTAGTGGGGTAAGTAGGTAACCAGGGTGTAGTGGGGTAAGTAGGTAACCAGGGTGTAGTGGGGTAAGTAGGTAACCAGGGTGTAGTGGGGTAAGTAGGTAACCAGGGTGTAGTGGGGTAAGTAGGTAACCAGGGTGTAGTGGGGTAAGTAGGTAACCAGGGTGTAGTGGGGTAAGTAGGTAACCAGGGTGTAGTGGGGTAAGTAGGTAACCAGGGCGTAGTGGGTATGTGAACTATAATTATTAATGTAAGGGATATTTAAATTCAATTCAAACAGCATATTGTAGTTTGTTTATTTATCTAAAGTTCCAATATTTTTTGGCCTATTTTGTAACATTTCAATAGAAAGTGAATATTTCCCCCCCTAAAAACCCTGCTTTTCACCTTGAAATCAAAGGTTGTACCCTGAAATGTAAAAAAATCCTATGTTCTCCTGGAGACGAGATAAAAATGTTCAAATAAGCTTGTTTTTCTTGGTTTTGACTCTAGTTTGACATATGAATTTGTGAAATAATACAAGATCTTAATCTTCAAGGTAGACCCAGAGCACCCACTTGCCTTGAGATTTTTGATGCTCGAGCAAGTGGGTGTTAATGCCCACTTACCCAGGAAATACTACAAACTTTCACTTCTATTCATCGTGAAAAGACAATTATGTTTAAAATTGGACTTAATAACAAGATAAGCTTGGTACACAACCATTATAGTAAATATAATGGTTGTGTGTCAAGTACCCCTCTGTCCACAACTTTTTGATTCCTGTTTTTACTAAATTCTTTTATTTTGTGGTTGCTTGCAGGTAGATGTTCTCAGAGTCTAATGTGTTGAATAGATTGGTTGTAAACAGACATTTAAGAATAATCAGTAGTTTCTGTGAGCATTCCAGAAATAGTTCCTAGTTATAAATTAGTCATGCTACATCAGTGATTTGGCAAATTATCAACACAAAGCATAGACATAAATATGGTGCAGAATTACATTCGTAAAAGTGATCGTGCTTCAGCACACACTCCAAAAGACTTGAAAACAGCTATCCAGGAAATCAAAGCAGGCAGCATGGCAACATATAGAGCTCATAAGACATTTCATATACCTGTGATGACTTGCATAACCGCCTAAAAGGGAAAAAGAGTGAAAAGTAAACATCAAGGCAGGTGTACGATAATCAATAAAGAACATGAAAAGAAACTAGCGGAATCACTACAGACTATGGAGAAGTGGGGATTTTGCCTAAGTAGAAAAGAATTATTACAAATGGTCAAAACATATGTTGAAAATAATGGGATTTAAAACAATTTTCAGAATAATATACTTGGTGAGGATTGGTTCTTAAGATTCAAAAGGAGACATAAATTGCCTGTGAAGAAGCCACAAGCAGTTGAATATGTGGGGGAAAAGGCAATTGATCCTTTTATTATACATGAGTACTTCGATCTTTTGGAAAAAGTTCTTGAAAACAACAATCTTAAAAACAAGCCTCAATGTATCTATAACCTTGATGAAACATTTTTTTGTTTGGATCCTAATAAACAAAAGTAGTAGGCGCAGTAAATGCTCCCTTGTCTAAGACTAGGTAAAGAAGAAAACATAGTGAGAGGGTTTGAAAAGGAAGGAACTGTTCCTTTCAATTGTAATGTAATTCCCTGAGAAACTTATGACCTACTTGCCCTAAAACAAAGAGAGGAAACAAATAAAAAGCTTCTGAAACTGCTGTGCCAAATGAACCAACTGCAACAACAACAAATGAACTTCCTGCCGTGACAGACGAAGTAGACTCACCGGATATGGCACCTGATTCATCGGCAAACAAAAATGATTATCTTGCCATAACAAGGGAAGAGGAATTGCCGGACATGATACCTGCCTTGATAAACAAAGAAAACTTACCACCTGATCTACCAGCAATTTCATATGCTGAGCCTCTTCAAATACATGAGATCACACTTAAACAAACAGCAGAGGCATGTCCTATCCTTGGAAATGTCGCTTCTTCTAGTAAAACTACATTTGAAGAATTACTGTTAGTGGCTATAAACCAGCAAAGAGATGTAGCGGAAAAAAAAGTAACCACTGGTGCTGAAGTAATTACGACAGAGGGTGTGTTACAGAAAATGAACGAGAATAAAGAAAAATGTTCAAAGAAATCACAGAAATTACAGAAGATGACAAAGATATCAGAACAAGACACAGAATAAGGAAACTTTGGCAACCACAGAGACTCCTCTAGTAAATTTGTATCAAATACAAAGGAGCGGAAAAGAGCAAGAGTTATCACATCGGATTCTTCCAGTGAGCGTATGGAACTGAGTTCATCTGAATCAGAAAGTGATGTGGGAAGCCTCAGAGGTATAGTAGAGGAAACAGAAAAAGAAAAAACCTTGTTATTTAGTCTAGAGAATTAAAAAGTTGGAGATTGTGTGTTGGTGCAATACTATTTAAATAATAGTAAAATACACTATGTTGGACAATGTGTAGAAACTGGAGCATTTGATGGACCATCATTCAAAACTCCATGGTTCACCTCCTTTGTATGGCCAGAAAGAGAAGATGGGGCTGCAATATAAGACAAGGAGATTTTGGCAGTTTTTCCTGAGCTGAAACTTGGAAGATGGGAAGAATTCATGTTTCCGATACAACTTGTACTAAAAAGTATCAAACATTTGTGAATAGGTTACATGTAAATAACAGTTATGTCTAGTTTAATAACTGTGAACTTAGCAACCATATGAAATTTAAATTACTTTATTGTTCATTTTCTATGAGTTTATGTTTTTTTTTATTCCTACGACTTTAATTTCTAAATGTTATCGCAAAGTAGTTAAATAATCCGAGTTTTTTTTTTCCTTCTTCCTTTCCAAGAGTGTTTTTGTGTTTGGGTGACAGTTACTATTACATAATTGTAAATCATGAAAAAACACTGCTACAAGTGATTAATTATATAATACATATAAAAAGTAAGATTTATTAATTTTCCGTCTCACAAGTGTGCCGTCTACGTCACACCGGGTCGTTTGGTTGGAAGGTGTGCCGCTCTGTGGAGAGGTCAGGGAGAAAAAGATTGGGCAGTGAAGCCGAAGTTGAGGAAGAGAACGGACGTTAAAATGTGAAGTAAAGGACTATCCGAGATAGAGGGTTAGATGGAGGTATCTGTTGAGGGGAACCGTGTATGTCCGACCTCGAGAGAGAGAGGAGTAATAAAATAACTGTGAAACAGAATGGTGTTGTTTATCTTTTGTTTGGTTAAAGAGTGAGACGTTCCCGGACGATAAGGAATATTGTAAAACCAACCTTTTGGGCACTGACGCATCGGCATTTGGAGTATCGGGGAAATGTACCCATTGGTATAATAAGAAAGGGGTACAATAGATGGTACAGTACCCCTTTCTTACTATACCAATGGGTACACAAGGGTGATATCCGCAACAAAGTTCATATCTCAGGAATGGATCAACTTTTTTTTTAAGCATTCAAAAAGCATTTTGAAGCAGAGGGTGGGTACTATATACCCATTTACCCCATTCTTATTTGGGCCAGTTACCCACTTGCCCCGCACCATGGGCTAACTGGGTAGGCCTACTACAAGTAGACTTTTATATAAAAAAAACTAAACTACAAGCTTTTGATTTTTGCCAATTTAGGTGTACACTAAGAATATACCCAGCAGTAGCGTCTTGTGACCAACATTCTTAGGAAAGCTGGGAAAGGGGGTGGAGGGGATACGAGGTCCCCCTCCAGACATTTAAAAAAATATTATATGCTTCAAGAAGCTATCTGGCGGTGTTTTTTATGATCATTTTGGGTTTGGAGGTCCTTCTGTTCCATGATTTACAGAAGGAACACTAGAATCTATATAATGCATATCCAAGAGGATTTGGGGGTATGGGGGAGAACATATATATTGCCCCCCTTTATTTTAACAAGTGAGGAGAAATTCCTGTGTCTCCCACCCTGGTTCTGCCTCCCCTAAAGCTGACAACTTTTAAATGAAGTATACATAAAAACATTTTATGTTTTATGTTTATCTAAATCAACTATATTGTGTGGTAATTAACTATGGTAAATATACATATAAAGTAATAAGTAATAATAAATTGGTGACCTGGCGGTCTAGGGGTAAGATGTCAAACTTCTATGCTGGCGGCCGGGGTTCAATCCTCGGTCCCGGCAAAGCTTTATTTAATTACCAAACCCTTCCTTCACCTCTGACAAGACATCTTGTGAATGTGAGGAATGCCAGGCCTTCCACCGTGGTTCGGATTCCACGTTATACTGTAGGTCCTTCATTTCATCTCACAATCACCCTACCATTACACATTAGCATAAGTGCGTATAACCCGAACGGGTAGTAAGACGAGGTGCTAGTAATAATAATAATAATAATAATAATAATAAATTGGTTGTTTTTTTAATTTTCCCTAATATTGCAACCTGCAGCATATTTGGTTTATTTGATTATGTTTAGATATTAAATGAATTTTTATATACGTATTTTTTTCTAATGTTTGTAAATAAAGTTCATCCTCCTTTTCTTTTTACGAACTCTGCTATGACTCTTTCATGGAAGTCTACTCCTTGCTTCATTTTAAAAAGCAGGCCCTTTTTATTTGAAAAGAGTGCTAAACCAGAAAGTCTATTTTGTCCCATAGTATTTCTGGAAGATGTTTTTATTCTTTTCGCTGTTGAAAATGATTTCTTAACTGATAATCCTGGGATAGTTGACACAAGTTCACAGTTTTTAAAACTCCTGTAAGAAAAACCCGGCTGCGACAAACTCTACAAAAGATGTTTAAGCACAGGCTGGAGTCAGTAATTAGTCCATTTTCCTCATTTACGCAAAACTCCCTAATTCTACTCCCCCCAGATTTAATTTCCACTTTTGTCACTGTGTTTTGAAAATGAAATGCCCGTGGAATCTATTTGTAGTGGTCCTTTCCTGGTAAAGTTTTGAAAAGTGAATGCTTTTATAAGTTACAGTATTTGAAGTTTGGTACAAGGCCATCCATCGTCAAGCTTCATAACTTTGGAATATTTTATTATTATTATTATTAGCACCGCGTCTTACTACCCGTTCGGGTTGTACGCACTTACGCTAATGTGTAATGGTAGAGTGATTGTGAGATGAAATGGAGGACCTACAGTTTAACGTGGAATCCGAACCACGGTGGAGGCCTGGCATTCCCCACATTCACAAGATTTGGAATATTTTAAAAGACCCATTAACCCTCCCCCCCCCCTTTACACACAACTCTTTGACTAGGCAACATAGATATAACAATTTACACTTAAATAAGGGGAGACTAACATTTACTCATAAACAAATTAAATGATTCTTTATTTAACAAATTGGTGTAAAATATTAGCTGACAGGAGGGTAACGGAAGACTAATTCAATAAAAATATGTATCATAGATCAACATAAAGCAAGTTATTAAACAATAATAAAAGATAAATAAAAATGTCAAGACAAGTCATCAAAGGAACCCCCAGCAAAACCTGAAAGATATATCATAAGTCTTATCTCAGCAAATAATAATCAACTAGATCAAAGACTTTAATATAAGTTACTAAAGGAACCCTTAAGGTGTCAAGTCTAATAGATTACATTTACACCTTAATCGTTATAAACTCAATGGAAATATCCCAAAAAGAAAATAATATAACAAACCCAAGAACAAAAATATTAACATCTTAGAAATCCTATGATTTCTTTAAAAAGAAACTATACAACAAAATAAGTAAACTATACGACAAAACAAGTAAATATTACAGTCATGACTATTCAATACATTTAATAACGTTTAGTTACACCAGTAGTTCCCAAACTTTTTTGAGTCACCGCCCCCTTGGTTCCAAAAGCTCATGCTCAATGCCCCCTATAATTTACTCTAAGAAATCAATATTCATAATAGTGGTTTCAACGACCCACAGTGAATAAAATAGCAATACAATTCAAGGGTGGAAAAATTATTAATCAAATATTCATTCAAAATTAAAATATATTGTTTAAGTTTATTTAATTAAACTTGATTGATGAGCTTGATGCAGTGATTATCTTTTCAAATTTATTAAATACTACATATTACTAGAAACCACATTTAGTAACCAGCTAGAGTACACCACTATTCTGTAAATTCTTAATGTGATGGATGAGCTTGATGAAATGATATTAGTTTCACAATGTCTCGCTTAACGTCACTTAACACGAGTCTTAAATCACCACCCTTAGTAATCTGGAGTTGATTTCTTTGCTTGCATAGAAGTAGGCTGACCACACTAAAACCACGTTCCACCAAATACAATGTTGGAAATGCAATCAGGAGCCTCTTAACCACTCTCTGTAATTTAGGATAGCGATAAGGAATTTCCTTCTGTAACCAAAACTCCTGGTACGATTTCTTAAACTTTGGTTTCAGTTCAATGTCATTTTGTAGCTCAATTAGTTCTTCCTCCAATGCTCCAACTTCTTCAATATCTGAAAATGGACTTAATACCCAGTCTGGAATTTTCATCATAACAAGATCTTTGAATCGATCAGCCATCAACATCAGCCATCATGCAGCAAGTTAAAGCTTGCAGATCATCATCTTGTATCCCGACTTTCTTTTCTATCTCGGATATGCTCGGAAATTGGTATAGCCCGCGACGGCCTATATTGCGCTTTAGTATAGTTAATTTTGCAATACACGTAGATAAGACAGATTTGGCTTTAATAAGATTGGTGTCATTGCAACTGCAAATTCATATCATTGAACTTTTCAAATAGCTCAGACAAATAAGCAATATCATGTTTGATTTCTTTGAGTTCATTACTGAGCAAATCATTCGTGTCTTCAAAATATTCCACAACAGTGTCTCAGCGTCTCAGTTTCCTTTAGATGGCCAACGAACTTCAGTGTGAAGGAACAAACGTTCAAAGTCTTCCTCATTCTCAGCACAGAGCCCCGCAATAGTTGATCATCGAGAGCATCTTATTCACTGCAGTAATTACAGTGTGTAATGAATTGTGTAAGCGTCCACTGAGATTTTTTGCAACCAGATGTTGGCGATGAATGACACAGTGAATGGTAAATATATTTGGCACTGTTTTTCCAAGTAAGCGACACACCCATGGTAGCGACCAGTCATTGATGGTGCTCCATCAGTTGCACAAGCAAGTATGTTAGTTAGTGAAATTTCCTTTTCTTTGAAAAACTCCTCAAATCTCCTTTAGTATTGGTTTTTAGTTGCCTTGCAAATAACAACTCTTGAGCCAAACTCTCGTCTTTTATAAAACACACATAAGCAAGAAGTAAAGATCCATTGCCTGGCAAAGTTGACTCGTCCAGCTGTGATGCAACTTCTGTTGTCCTCAGTGTGTTGCACAGTAGATCTTCCACATTCTCAGCTATTTCATCTATGCGTCTTTGCACTGAATTGTTCCTGAGAGAAATCATTTTAATTATATCATGTGGTGGCTTGTGCAGAACGGTATTCAGAACCTTCCTAACCGCTGGAAGGATGAGTTCTTCACCAATTGTATGGGGCTTTCCAGACTTAGCAATCAACAATGAAATGTTATATGATGCACGCAAACCATCAGTTTGTTGTTGTGAACTGTTGAGAATCATGTTCAACAATGTTGGCCGCTTTTGAAACTTTTCACGAAGTGATTGAAAAAAAGTTAAGTTCTTATCTACCTTGTCAGGTTGTGCCTTCTTTAAATATTTAATGAATCTGGAAAGCTTCATGGCCTAGATATAAAATACCTTTTCACATAAAAGGCACAATGGCAGCTGCTGGTTTGTTGATACAGGTATAATCCATACCTAAGATATTCCAAACTATATTGTCTACATTTTTTTTTTCTTGTTCTGCCATTTCTGATCTTTTTAAAACAAAGAGAGAGAAAAGATTTTAGGTCTATTTAAAAAAAGTGTTTTTCTGTTGCTTCCTTCAGAAATTTACAGCCATAACATTAAATTTTGTTTCAATAATATATACCTTTTAAAAATGATTTTGATACACAATTATGTATGTACACATTTTGTAAGTGAATATTAAATAAAAATTTGAGCTCTAGATTAGGCATCAGTACTGAATTTAATTTTAATTATTTTATATCCCCATATAACATCCATTTAAACTTTTAATAATGAATAGGCTGCAACAAAAATAACACATTTTTAGCTTCTAATCTCGATTCATAATCAACGTGTTGAATAATTTAAAACGTAGGAAAATAAGTATTATGCTCAATACTATTTTGTTCAGGACTTACCAGTAAAATGTTGAGGAGACAACAAAGAAACAAGAACAAAGCACGACACTTTCTCAAAATGTGATAAACTGGTCTGAATAGCTTTGTTGACATGGCCTCAAGACGGGAGGGAGAACGTGTGTCGTAGTCTCAGGGAGAGGGAGAGAACGCATGACGTGGCCTCAAGAAGGGAGGGAGAACGTGTGTCGTAGTCTCAGGGAGAGGCTGAGAACGCATGACGTGGCCTCAAGAAGGAAGGGAGAACGTGTGACGTAGTCTCGGGGAGAGGGTGAGAACGCATGACGTGGCCTCAAGAAGGGAGGGAGAACGTGTGTCATAGTCTCAGGGAGAGGGAGAGAACGCATGACGTGGCCTCAAGAAGGAAGGGAGAACGTGTGTCATAGTCTCGGGGAGAGGGTGAGAACGCATGACGTGGCCTCAAGAAGGGAGGGAGAACGTGTGTCGTAGTCTCAGGGAGAGGGTGAGAACACATGGCGTGGCCTCAAGAAGGGAGGGAGAACGTGTCATAGTCTCAGGGAGAGGGAGAGAAAGCATGACGTGGCCTCAAGAAGGGAGGGAGAACGTGTCATAGTCTCAGGGAGAGGGTGAGAACGCATGACGTGGCCTCAAGAAGGGAAGGGAGAACGTGTCATAGTCTCAGGGAGAGGGTGAGAAAGCATGACGTGGCGTCAAGAAGGGAGGGAGAATGTGTCATAGTCTCAGGGAGAGGGTGAGAACGTGTGGCGTGGCCTCAAGAAGGGAGGGAGAATGTGTCGTAGTCTCAGGGAGAGGGTGAGAACGCATGGCGTGGCCTCAAGAAGGGAGGGAGAACGTGTGTCATAGTCTCGGGGAGAGAACGCATGACGTGGCCTCAAGAAGGGAGGGAGAACGTGTCATAGTCTCAGGGAGAGGGTGAGAACGCATGACGTGGCCTCAAGAAGGGAGGGAGAACGTGTCGTAGTCTCAGGGAGAGGGTGAGAACGCATGGCGTGGCCTCAAGAAGGGAGGGAGAACGTGTCGTAGTCTCAGGGAGAGGGTGAGAANACCACCCTTTTGCTTCTTAGCGCCCCATTTGCGCCCCCTTAGGGAACCACCGAGTTACACAAAAGAATATCCTACAAAAATATTATTACTGGAAAGACCAGTAGAGACAACAAATCATAAATAATCAAGAAAAGGCAAAGTTTAAGTTTTTTGGTTTCAAAATTAATCAAAGTCCACAAAATAAAATTTGAAAATATTAAGTTCAAAAGTTTACATTCCAAAAAAACTATAAAACACTGAAAAATATTTTGCGGTCCAAATGTGAGAAAAATAGTTCCAAAACACAAAAATCATTAAAGAGTCCAATACATGGAAAAATAATTAAAATCTAGCCTGTACAAACGTTATCCAATCAGTGGACTTTACCAAACACGCTACCCACAGCCAGCATAGTGACCATTCTTGGCTGCTCGTTACTGTAGGCCAGGCTCGCTCAACACCAATGAATCCTTGTCTCCTGTTCATGACTTTGAGAAGATTTGTCTGTGACCGAACACATTTGGAGCGAGCATGCCATGGCTAACATCATATAACTTGGCAGGCAAGGTGAACCCGCTAGCATTACCGACCGGCTAGTCTTGGAGCGACACGTAAGAGGACAGTTAGCGGTTGTGAATGTTGTACCGTTCGCAACGATAGTATATGTTTCTTATTAGGTAATTAGGTATCCCACCAAAATATAAAATTGGGGTGATATATATATATTTTTTTTTTCTAGCTCCCTTGTTTAAGAGAAAGAAATAAAAAGAAATCTACAAAAAGATTTTCTTACTGCCCAAAAGTTCAGGTAAAAAAAATCAGAAAAAAATCTTACCAAAGTTTGGGCCAATTAAGTTTTAGGTAGACATATTTTGCCATACAAAAAAGTGTTAGAAAACATTAATAATCCAACAATCAGATTTATCTATCAACTTTAAAAAAAAAGTATCTTACTATCCTTGCTTATTATCTCATCCTTCCCTACTATCAAAGGAATCATGCCAGGATTGCAATCAACTTACCTAACGTTCGCGTAATGTTCACTTAACGTAAAGAAACTAAGGTGTTGTTAGGATTCACGTTATGTAACGTACTTTAACAGCTCGAGAAAACCACAGACAATGAATTTGGACTGTTTGAAAACAAACCGTTCACTAAAATGAATCCCATATTTAAGGTTGCAAGTCATAACAATAGAAGCTTATACTACTGGATATACAAAATAAAGTATAAAAAGAGTATGACATTTTAGAGTTTGTTAGACTCGGACAAACTATAGTGAAGAAGTCAAATGCATATCATAAACAAACAAATGAAGTATTAAATAGCTCTAGTGATGTTGCATGAGTGGCTAAAGAGAACACCCCTCACTTAACATAAAAGTTCTCTCGTGAACAATTATTAAGTTAGGTGAAGGTTAATGATGGATTCCATTTAAAAACATTAGGGAAACCGTTAGGTTGTGTGAGCAATAAGTTGACTGTGATACCAGTATCGCCATTATTCGGGAATAGTATGCAATGAGAGTTGGATTCCTTTTTCTCTCTCATATTATAGAAAATGTAATATTTTCAATCATCTAGACACAAAACAAAAGTAAATTTTCGATAACAAAATTAATTTTGTAAACTAATTCTATATAATAGTTTTAAAAATAAAAAAAACTCACTGTATTTTCACTCAAAACCGTTTAGCCATATTGCGTTACAATTTGTGGGTCACCTCAATTTTAAGTCCAACCACATGTGTCCGAAACAAGCTTAAATCTTGTAATTGACATTAAGTGTTTGTTTTTTAAATTAATTTGATTAAAAGCCCTCTGTACATCTTCTAATGAAACTACTTGTAACATTTCAATTAAAACTGGAAGCTATCTCAATAGTATTTTGGGACACAATATTTAAAATATGTTTTATTGTAACTATCCCAAACTAGCTTAACCTTACTTTACATGTGTGAGAATATACAAATTTTCATGAACTAAATAATTGTTATTAAAATCTTTTTATGAGAAGGAATTTAATAGGACCATGCAACAAGAAAAAAGCATGTTCGTGAACACAGCATTTGAGTACAAGATAGAGGACTCCTGAAGTCGATGAAAAATATGTCAATTGGTGGCACCTGAAAGATGAGGTTTGGTCATTTGGGACAGTTTATCCTAATTTAATAAAAATGTAAACTACTATTGCGTACAGTATTATAATACTTTTTGTGGCATGTTGTGAGATTCTTATGAAAATAGATCATGCAGAGTGAATAAGAGATTCTAGGACCTTGTTCAAGGTATTGACTGGCAAACTCAATGGGAGACCAATGGGAAGACCTAGATGCAGATGGAAGGTCAACATTAGAATAGACTTGAAAGAGATAGGGTGTAATGAGGTGGACTGGAGAGATCTGGATCAAAATAGGCATAAGGGGTGTACTTTTGTAAGTGGAGCAATTAGCTTTCGAGTTCCTAGCCTAGCGCCATAAAGTAATAATTATATTACAATATTAATTACATTGTCATAGGAAGTTTGCTCTTTTTATGTGTAAGTTTAGGAATATATGGCTAAAAATATTAAATTTCTTATAATACAAAAAAAAAGTAATTCTGCCCTCAATGTGTACTATTCCTATATATTTTGGTAGTGTGTATTAATGATTAAAAAACTATAAATGACAACGAAAAGTTGTTTATAATCGCTTTAGACTATCCATCACTAAGGCTAGGTTAGGCAGATTATACTCGAATTTATTTTACACCTTGAAAATAATTGCGAACGCAAAGTTAAATCAAAATTACTAATTGAAAAACTTCTCGCGTTTTCATAGAAATGCGCGACTGATTAAATAATCTTTAAAAATCTCTTAGACATTAATTGGCTCTTTGAAGGTGTCAGTACCGCCTTGATAATGTTGCCATGTTATTTCTTATTAAAGTGATTGAAGCAAAGGGGGGGAGATTACATTCCAATTCATTAAAATTTTAATATGAACTTAGTATAGTAATAATCAATAAATAGAAGGTAAACAAAGCCATATATAAAATAAATAGTTTTCGCTTTAATATTTTAAAGCATTTCAATAAGACACAAATAATAAAAATCGTCCAAGAATATTTTATAAACCTACACAATGGGGAAGCGTCATCCTCACCCCCCTAAAAAAAATTGTGAATATGAAATTTGTCTACTAATACTTACATTAGAATTATTTGTTAGTGGATTGAACTGATTCATCCAAGAATTAACATAATGACACGTAGGTATTTAAATTTAAAATATATGTTTAACTTTACTTTCTAATTAGATATAGATTAGAATGTTATCAAAAGTAGATTAATTTTCTTCATTTCTCTGTTAAAACAAATCCAAATTCAAAGAGTATGAACTAGTCCAACTAAACTAAAAAAAACATGGTTTCGTTCAATTAATGTAGGGGGCATGGGAGTCTCCCAGCGTATTTTTGAATTCTTAGTTTTCTGTCATATTGATTGATAACTGCCAGTGGCTTTAAATTAATAACTATCCTTCTTTAACATCTTTGAGGGCAAACGGAGGATTATTACACTTTACAATTTAACATTTTAAAGACTATATAAAAATAAAGTTTGCCTACAATTTGGGATGATTATTATTATTACGGTATTAGTTTATTTCTACCAAAATATCTTGTGTAACTATTTTTGTAGATATATTAAAAACCAATATCTTTTGAGTTTATGGGTTTAAGCAGGCTATTTTAAAATGCGTCACCCTACTTTCGCAATTTAGCTTTATTTACTATTTAAATTGTATTATATAAAGCGGATTTTAAAATATTAGTGTAATGTCAACTTTTAACAGTAACTTTTTTCTAACGACACTTAAAATTATATTCATGCTTTTAAACTAAAATAATATGTACATAGACAACTTCAATGAAATAATTAAATAATATATCTTACTTTCGTTTGTAAATATTTATATAACAAGAGAAAATAGCCGTGACATACAAAGCGATGAATATAATTAACTATATTGTACCCATACATTTCTGTTAATTTTTGTGTAAAGTTTATGCAAAAAGCCTTGATTCATATAAAAATAAACAAATAGACTTAAATTAATTGAATGGCGCAAAAGTGCCTGTGATACCTATATAAATATAATACCACAATTGTATAGTGATATAAAAATATTGTATTGCATGTGTTTGCCTCGGCAAACAATCGGTATTCTGAATCGTTTGAAGTTGCAAGATAACTGGTATCTTCTAGTTGCTGACTACTCCAGATATCCATAAATGGCTTCGCTGATAGGCCTTATTACTAGTTGTGTCATAAATCATTTTAAATATATTATAACCAGGCATTGTATCCCTCAACTTATTAAAGCTGGCTTTATAGAATCAGAAGGGAAGAATTTTAAAAATCATAATGAAAACAGCTAGGACCAACACACAGCCTTACTCATGCTGTGGACACCTCTATAAACTAGTTATAGCCCTTCTGATCTATTGATGGAGATAAAACATTGGGAACTTATACCAACATTGCCGAGCAGCCTCATTCCAACATAAGCTAATTTAAACCAGCTGTACCACAGAGAAGAGCTCAGGCTGTCAAAACAACAAGAAAAGTACGACCGTCACCATAGTACTAGAAAGCGAGACTTTAACACCTAACAAATAAAAAGTGTCACTGAGTTGAACCAAGAAGGTACAGTAATGAAAAAACGTGTTACACCATGGCCATATATAATTTAACAGAAGATGGACCATTTAGAACTAATCGGAAGTCCCTACAGCCTTTAAATAAAAATGGTCCTTGGGTCTCCATGATAAGTCAGATAATCTGGCAAATAGCGGCTCGTCATTCTCTCCAAAAGGAGAAACAACTGTACCGGTTTATCCAACCGCTTCAAAAGTGTCAGGTGAAGTACACCAACATGGTGATCTTCTTCCAACCCATCCTCTCAAACTCGAAGATGTCAAAGGTTCAGGAAACCCGTAGACCCCCTATATCTTTAGAGGTGGTATACGATGATAGTGCTTTGCGGTAATTTGAGGAGTTATGTTCTCATCTAGGAACTTACGTCAGTCAGTTCAGCTAGAATTTCATTACCTCCATTGATCTAATTTTATATACCTATTATACTTGTATTTGACTCATGTGTTGAAATGAACCATGGGTCATACATATACCAAATAATGGTAATAGTTTTGCTCACGTCGACTCTAATGGAGAAATTCTACACCTGTGACAAATACAGTTGGAGCAAGTTAGCAGCAGATGGAACAGGCTGTTCTTACTTAGGTGACACAAACTGCTTTCAATTCTATCAGTTCTCTTTTTAAAGATGGAAAAAGAAAACTATGTTTTTGATCATCTTATACAGTTACCGGCAGCCCTGTCCAACCCCGTGATATACTTTTCTGACGCCCTTCATATACAAATTAAATTTTGACATATTTAGGCTTAACTGGAATTTAAAGATTTTTTAGCATCATAGTAATGGTTCTTTCCCCCCCCCCCC
>CABEEJ010003668.1:3159-20403 GCA_901482245.1 Timema douglasi
CCCCCCCTGCTCTGGAGATGAAAATTCAATTTACTATTGTATTAAAAAGTAACCGCATTAGCAAAAAAAAAGAAGCACGCATCAATTAATCATTTCATTAGGTTCCCTGGTTGAACCAATCTCTGCATTATGTTTTAAAACGTCTAGCCTTTTTTTTTTATCACTCAGTTGAAAATCTATTCTGTTTTTCCCGAAAGTTTTTAATTTAGATATTGTTGATAGGTGTTAATGAGTCTTTTCATTACACATCTTGGCTTTGGGAAAATTTCTGATATCACAAAGAAGTGTTATTATTCCACACTCCCTGATTTGTTTCGAACAACACACAAGACCAACAATACAGCTTGCTTCTTTATTTGCATGTAGTTAACCATTTTGAAGAATTATAATATTCTGTTTTGAAATGACGTTTATATTCTTTAATTTTTTTATGCATAAATGTTTGGAATTGGTCTAACTTTCGTTATTATTTGCTGCTTTTCTTCAAAAATGAGGGCTCCAAACGAAACTGCAAATGATCAATCAAGAATACAGAAGTGCGAAAGGTGATCAGCACTGCTACAACCCACTGAAATACCTTTTACTAATCCTGCTACTTGCCTCAGGTTCCTTCCCCAAGCTTTGCTGTGAGGGAATAGTTTCCAAATCCAGTCCAGTTCAATATTTCACACTTTCAAACACTGTCAAACTAAATTGACAATCGAACACCTTAACAGGTCACAAGATCACATTAATGGGAACAATTACATAAGCTTGGCAATCACAACACTACCAAATAAATTGATAAATCAGATAGATGTTCTTCTATGCTTTTATTTCCCGTGAAAATTT
This sequence comes from Timema douglasi, assembly GCA_901482245.1. Classification (NCBI taxonomy): domain Eukaryota; kingdom Metazoa; phylum Arthropoda; class Insecta; order Phasmatodea; family Timematidae; genus Timema; species Timema douglasi. The sequence continues at coordinate 3,991 of CABEEJ010003668.1, forward strand.
AACTCAAAATAGATTAACTAAAAATGTCTAGGGACTAGCCCAGTTCCTATAATCTAGTATTTGAAACTGAATTATGACATTAGAGTTTTCAAATATAATTATTTACTTTTAATATAAACATAAATTTTGAAAAAAATAGGATAGTTATTTAAATTTGGCTGTATCCTCTAAAAACTAGAGGCTTGTACCAAAGTCTAAAAGAAGATAACATAGTGTTCTTGAAATGATCTGGCAACAATGTGCCTGATGAGTTGGAACCTAAAACAGTTGAAAGTGGTTCACAACGCGCGAGTCGTGGAAGTTTTTGTAAACTAAGTGATATTATTCTTTCTTGTTAATCAATTGTGACAAAATTAATAAGATCTTGGTAAACATTTGTGTACCATATAGTTTTACAACATGTTTTACTGGGAGTCATAAGTCGTTTTGGTAATATAAGAATAGCCAAGATTCCTCTCATTTTATAATAGCAACATAGTGTAATTGAATATTTTTGTTTATTTGTTTCAGAAATGAGTTTACTCAACCGAATTATCACTTCTTCCTTAATTTTGTTAATTATTAGTGTCGCCACAGGTATTCCTAAACCCGAAGAAAAAAAGGAGAGAGTATTGGACAATGTAAGCTAATTACACACTTTTGAATATTACATTGCTGACTTAAACTTAAGCCTGTGTCAAGCTATTATTCATTAAGCTATTAAATGCAATTTAACTTCGAAGCAAATTTAAGCATTAAGTTCTACACTAATTTACTAGAAGGTAACATAAGGTCACAGATTGCTATTATTTATTGCCTTCTGCTGCAAGTCAACATGATTTTTAATGAAAAAATAAATCTATTATGTTGTAACCTTAAGTTATTTAGCTTTGTTACTCAAGTTGTTGATACGGTTTAATTTACTTTGGAATGGCAGGTCTTAGAAAATCCAAACACATTTCTCATGGCTGAAATTGTTAACCTTTTACTTTATTATTAGTGCTATTTTACAGCTAATGATATAATCTATCAAAAGTGATAGCTCGAAGACTCATGACTTGACATGAATCTGTGAAAGTAAACTAGATCTATTAAGTTTTCTAGCTGTCATATAATATATCCATCCCCATTAAAACTGGACAGGACGCAATATTTTCATTATCTTAGTAACACCACAAAACAAAAATTAAGATATAATACCTACTGTATTCCTTATCGGGATTAAAAGGCCATGAAATGAAATAACACACACATCGACATGGTGCAAACAGTGTATTTAATATAATGTATGACAGAAACAACTAACCAGTAATCAGACCAACGAACTACCAGCAGTAAGATACAGTTACAGGGTGTAAGTATAGAGATAGCAAACATAACACAAACTTTGCAGAGTTGCCAATACAACCATATCAATACCTCCTCTCAATTCTGCAAAGATTAAGACAAAGAGAAAAAAAAATATCAAATATAATAAGGTAAAAGCCTAACCAACACACTTTTGTATTCCAATACTTACATACACAAATTCTAATCAAATATCTGTAACATTTAATAGATTTCTTAAGTACTCAAATTTTCTTATTGCTAATCCTTTTGTCATTATGTCTGCTACTTGTTCATCAGTAGCTACATACTGTAATTTAAAATCACCACTACTAATTAAATCTCTTACAAAGTGATGCCTCACATCAATATGTTTGGACCTCTTCGTCTCATAGGTTTGTGCCATTTTCATACAAGATTGGTTGTCTTCAAAGACAATAACTGGCTTTACATAATCAAGACATTCATCAAATAACTGGATTAAAAACTTACATTCAGACATTCCAGCAGAAAGAGCCAGATACTCAGCTTCACTACTAGAGAGAGCCACAACATTTTGTTTTTTGGAACACCATGACACAACATTATCATTTAATTTAACAACAAAGCCTGTAACACCTTTCCTATCAATAGGATCACTAGCATAGTCTGAATCAACAAAAGCTTTAACATTTATATCTGCACAAATATTATTTTTAACATACTTTAAACCAAAATTACTAGTATATTTAAGATAACGAACAACATTCTTAAGATAATTCCAATGAGTTTCATTATAACAATTTTGAAACCCTCCAAAATAAGATACTGCAAAACAAAGATCTGGCCTTGACCCTAGCCTCAAATACATTAAACTACCAATCAATTCTTTATATGGCACTTTATAACCTTTTCCCTCTGAGACCTTTTGTAAATTCAGTTTTGGTTGTACCGGTATTTTTGAAATTTTACAATCATTCATCCTAAAATGATTTACAATTTTGTCAATAAGAGTATTTTGACTAATAAATATATTATCCCCTTTTCAATTTCAAGATCTAAAAACACCAATCTACCATCAGAAGTTAAATCCCTAATGTCAAGAAAATCCATTAACCCCTTTACACTATTAACATCATCAATTGAGCTTGAGAAAATAATAAAATCATCAACCCAAATCAAATATATGTAGAATCATTGAAGTATAAGCATGGATCAACCTTGGATCTTTGGAAATGTAACTCACTCAACAATCGGTTAACACTGTCGTTCCAGCACTTTGGGCTCTGTCTCAAACCATATAGGGCTTTCACCACTTTACACACTTCACCCTTTTTTATGTGTAAGCCATCAGGAGGGTAAAGATACACAACTTATTTTAATTCCTTTTTAGAAAAGCAGATTTTACATCTACCTGATGAATGAATAAATCAAGCTGAACAGCAACAGCCAATAGTGTTCTAAGTGTCACCAACCGAGCTACCGGAGAATAAACATTTTCCTCCTCCAAAGTAGGTTGCTGGTAACCTTTAGCTACCAAGCGGGCTTTCTTTCTTCTGAGCTACACCATCAATTGTCTTCTCAGTAAACACCCATCGAGATTCAATTATGGATACATCAGGTGGAGGATGTACCAATTCCCATGTATTATTACTCTTAAGAGACTAACTCTCTTTCAATAGCCCCCTTCCAACCATCATCTTGATAGGACCTAGGAGTTTCAAAGGGAAGATAACCAGCAGTGAAAGCCATCCCGACTTCATAATCTTCAAGATGTTTTTGGCATTTTACTCACTCTTTTACTGTGTCTTCTTTCAGGAACTTCAATCGTTTTAATATCAGAGTTATCAGGATCAGGTTCTTTTGTCTTCAAATCCATTTGATCTTGGATATACTCTTCTACATCTGAGAGTTTTCCGAGTCATGATTTTCAACATCATTAGTTACAATCTTGCTCTCATCAAAGACGATAGATCGAGCAGTGGCAACCCTTTTACCCACAGGATCCCACACTCAATAGCCATTATAACAATACCCTATCATAATTAATTTCCTTGAGCGAGCGTTTAATTTCCCAGAACGATCTTCTTTGGGAATGTGTGCGTAAGCTGTGCAACCAAAAACTCTAATTTTACTCAAATCAGGCTTATAACCATACCATTTTTCTGCAGGGGTTACATCTCTGTGTAACACAGATGTAGGAGTTCTATTAAGCAAATAAACAGCTGATAATACTGCTTCTCCCCACATGTCTTTATCTAAACCTGAGTCAAATATTAGGCACCTAGCTATATCTAAAATAGTTCTATTGAGGCGTTCACTTACTGAATTTTGTTCTGGATTTCTTGGAATAGTGTACATTACATTAATACCTTTAGCTTCACACAAGTTTTTAAAGTCACTGGAAATATATTCCCCACCATTATCACAACGCAAATTCTCAATTCTTCTATTAAATTTAGCTTCAACCATAGAAATGTACTTTCTGAAGCATTCTTCAACTTCACTTTTCCTCTCAAGTAAATAAACCACTGTAAAATGACTAAAATGATCAATAAATGAAACAAAATAGTTTTTACCGTCATGTGTAGTCGGGGTTATTTTGCCACACACATCTGATGAAACAAATTGCAAGATTCTTTTTGCTTTTCTTTCTTCTGGTACACATTTCAAAAATGGTGCTCTTGTTTGTTTACCCTGAAGACAAACCTCACATAACTTACTACAAGGAAACTTAGACGAATGTCCCATCCTTCTGTGCCACAAGTCTGAAGAATTATCCACAAGATTTACTTCACTTGAATTCAAATTCATAGTGACAAAATACAGATTGTCGATAAGATTCCCTTTCAGAACAAGTTTGTCATTCTTCAGAATAGTCACACATTTATTATGAAAAATAACCTTTAAGTTATTTTCTTCGAGCCTTTTAACAGAGAGCAGGTTATGGGACAAACTGTCACACGCCAACACCTTATGCATTGTTACACCAATACCGTTGCTAGTTAACAAACGTAGATTACCACATCTTTCAGAGTTATCTATTTCACCAACTTTAGCCACACTAATTCGTGAAGAGATTTCCTGAACATCAAATAAATACTTCGCATATTCAGTTTGAATTAGATGGTTTGTTGCCCCACTGTCAACAACAAAATTAATACTATTATGATTATTTGACATTCCACAAATTAACTCAGTGCTACCATCAAAGTCTGATACCATAAATGAAACTTCTTTTTCTGAATTTCCAGCAAAATTGTTTCTATTTGGACATTTTGAACGCATGTGTCCTTTCTGATTAGAGGCATAGCACTTACCGGTAAATAATTTAGGTTGCATCACCCTATTTGGTTTCCACAAATTATATTTCTGTTGACCAAACGTATTTGCACGATTCTTTTAAGTTATTTTATGACCTATAAAAGCATGACTTTGTGCACTACGACTTTTTAAATTACGTTCTTCTGATAAAAGTTTATTTTTTACAAAGTCTAATGTAACTGCACTTGTATTAGACGTAAATAAAATGTCAATAAGTCACAACTGGTAAATACCGCTCAGGCATAGCTGCCAACAGTTGAGTAATACACTCTTGTTCTTCAACAGTACCTCCAGAATTCCTCAATTCAGCTATTGTTTTATCAAATTTGATGATAAACTCATTCAAGCTTGATTTACCTTCAAAAGACATGTTTATTAATTTTTTCTGACGTTCAATGCGATTCATTATGCCCATTTTAACATATGTAGACTTCAAAGATGTAATCATTACTTTAGTAGTACTTGCATTTTTGATTTGTTCCAAAACATTATCAGCCACACATTGCACAATCAAATCCTTGGCCTTAGCGTCTTTCATCAAAAAGTTTTCTTTAACTTTTGAATCTGCCAATACCACCGGTGGATCAACAGTCAGCATTTATAGCACGGCATTACTCTCCAAAAGCCTCATCAGACGATATAACCAGTTTTCAAAACCATTACCATCAAAAGGCTTTAATCCTGGGTGCGTATAGGATACAGATGCCACTGCTATGTTGAACTTGATCACAAAATTTTATCACCGTTACATCGTTTTTCACGAATCATACAATTACAAATATTAATAAACACTGATACTCTCTGTGCTCATTACCTCTTAGGATTAATAGGCCATGAAACGAAATCACACACGCATTGACATAGTGTAAACAGTGTATTTAATATAATGTATGACAGAAACAACTAACCAGTAATCAGACCAACGAACTACCAGCAGTAAGATACAGTTAGGTGTAAGTATAGAGATAGCCAACATAACACAAACTTTGTGGAGTTGCCAATACAACCATATTAATATTCCTCTTGTTACTCTTTTAGTTATGTACAGATATTCATAATAATCTACTCTAGGTCTTGTAAGAGTTCCATGATACATCTCTCCACATGCAACAATATAAGTACTGTAATCATGCAAAGCTCATAACTTCTTTCACTGCATGTTGAGCCATGTGGAGAGATGTATCACGGAACTCTTATTAAAATAGGCCTAGAGCAGATTATTATGAATTTCTGTACGTAACTAAAAGAGAAACAAGAGAAAGGTATTTTATCTTTCTAATGTTTTATTTTTGTATTGTCATGTAAATACTTTTTTTTAATTACTCTAAAATAAATATGAATTGGAATTATAAGACTTTCAATTTTATAGAAGTTTATTAGCAGAATCATTATAAAGGTTTACAAGCAGGGCTGTGGAGTCTGAGTCAAAAGCAGTTTTGGGCAGAGTCGAAGTCAGTAAAAATGTACCAACCCCAACCTCAGCTTAGAAATAAAAACTTAAAAACATTTAAAAATTTCAACTTTAGCCAAGTATAATGATAAAAATATAATTTTAATTTATACTTTTTTTTATTCTCTAGAATCAATATTTATAATTTAGATTGGCAATTTATTCAAATAAACATTCACAGTGTAAAATAAACTTCCCATGAAGTAATCTTTATTAGAGCATTTTACCGGAGTCAAAAATTCCATTTATTAAGGAGTCGGAGTCAAAGGCTTGGTATATCGACTCCACATCCCTGGTTACAAGCTTAAATTAAGGATCATATTCAGAAAATTGAAAAATGACACCTGGACACGGGAATCGAACCCGGGAATATGATATCTAAGAGGGACTATCCCCACTAAAATGCATAAACAATAGTTTCGGGTATTTGTTTCATTAAATTAAGGAGTTATGAGCTTTGATGCTTCAGTTAGTAACTATGGGACTATGAGGTGGGAAAGCCCCTTTTTTACATACAAAGCTAAACTTATACATCCCCAATAATACAATGAGAGATTTATCTTGGTTAAACCTTAAAAATCCAATAACATACATTTTACCATCCTAAAAAAATTAGGCCTATAGGAGTAACACTATATCAATGTGCTCACTTAAGGATGTATTTATAATCAGTTTTTTACTTCTCCTTTAAAGTTAACCCTACTTGGGCTACAAGTTTTGTTCATAAATGTGACTGGTTTAGAAGACTCAAAGATCAACTTTTAATACTTATGTATTTTTCTTACGTGATTGAATTAGAATTGTTATGTGTTCGACCAGTTGCCTAACCTGTATGTAAAGCAGTGGTCGTACACCTTTTTCAGTCCCAATCGACTTAAAAACTTTTGAAACTTTGCAAAGCTCCTGCTATCACACTTATTAGGCCTATCAAAGTAATTTTGGTCACACTTATTATTTAAAAGTACTTGAGAGATTGCGATTTTAAAAGACTTAAAAGTTCGACATTTAGGTCTAATGATTAGATATGTAGTTTTCTAGTGTTGGATGTTTAGTGCTAAGTGTTCTGTTTTAGGTTAAGTCAATTGTATGTTATGTGTGTCGGAAAAATTTGGATTAAATTTTATTGTTTTGTAGCTACACATAGAGTTAATATTCCTTTCATAATAAATCCTCTGTGGATTCACATCTTGTATTGAGGGTCCTAACTGCTTACGAAGATTGGTGGTCTCTAATCTGAAGTTCATTCATCGGCTGAGCGAACAGGGTGTCCTGTCTTGAAATAGCTTAAGTTGATTTTTCGTATTATACAGTACTAAATGTGTTTGTTTTAGGAGCTAAGTGATCAGGAACATTACCAGCACGAAGAGCATAACGCACAATACGATCACGAAGCGTTCTTGGGGGAAGATGCCAAAACGTTTGACCAGCTGACACCCGAAGAAAGCAGAAGAAGACTGGGGTGAATATTTGATTGTCATTGATCTAATTGTTCTCATAGGGGATGACTGGTCCAATTTCTCTTCCAGATTAGAAATGTGTGAAGATAATTTTAATGGTATATAGCACTTGCTAGGTTTTCACTCATACAAACATGTATTTTCAACAACACGGTTCAATTCGGTTAAAACTGCCATTTCCATTTAAGCAGTTAGATATGAAATATCATCATAGCTCTTATGTGCACTGGGATGCCTTCACGCGGCCCCAAGCACCCCTGGACATCGGGGCCCAGGACAGTTAAATTTAGCTCCAACCCCTGCACCCAGAAGGGTGGGATGATCCAGATCAGGCCAGAAATATGAAATATTAGAAATTTTAACCAAATCACATTGGGTATTAAAATACTATTCTAAGTTTACTGACTTTTAAGACAATTTAACCCGTTTTGGTGGTTGTATGGTCCAATGTGCTATTCTTTCAGTAGACTAGACTGCTGATGACGGGGAGATCGAGGTTTGAATCTCGGTCGGCTGTACTGAGGGTAGTTTTCCACTCTAACACCATGCAAATGTGGGTACACTTCCTCTGAATCTAACCTTCCTAATTCCTAAAACCATTAGCGTAATCAGTATATGAATGTATAACCGTAATGGATAGTAAGATGCGGTGCTTAAAAACCATTTAGAACATTTAAGTTACCTACCCGCTTTGTTTGCCGCACGATTTAAGGCATCACTCTCGTAATAAACTGGACTGTCGATGATGAAGAGATTGGGGTTTGAATCCTGGTTGGGTGTACGGAGGGTTGTCATCCACTCAAATGTGGGTGGGCCTATACTCCCTCTAAATTAAACCTTCCTCATCCATAATACATTAGCATAGTTAGAATACGTATCATATATATTATCTGAACAGGTATTAAGAGGCGGTGCTAAAAAAAATTCGTCATTTAATAAAGGGAAATATTTCTCTAACTGTTGGTATGAAATAGGTTTTTAAATGGATATCTGAGAATATACGCCAAACAAATGTCACAGACACCTATGCTTTGATTCAAGCCCAACAATATTTACTATATGCATTGATAAGCATCTGCCAATTAATTTCCTTTTAGTCAGTGACAAAGCATGGCTGTTTCTAAATTGTTAGCCATGTGCCTCAGTAGTCCCACTTGACATTTTACTATTTACATTGTTTGTATATAGGATGCCTCTAGATCAGGGCTGCCTTCTTCATGGTTTTACTATGTTTTGCTTATTTTAGAGGTGTAAAATAGGATTGCAGGATATTTAAATGATTTTAACATATTTTATCTCTTGTTTGGAAGCTAACACTTGAGGTTACGATTCTTACATTTAAATATACAATATAATTACTAAATAAAAATTTCAGAAAATTAATATCAGTTATTTAATTCCAGCTTTTAGAAGTTTGAATATTTGGCCCAAACGAGGACCATATGTATGGACTTAGGTCAGGTGAAGTCAAGTGCTCAAGCGCATATATATTTCTCTTAGCAAAGAGAGGCATTGTTGATTCAAAGCAAAATAATAATCAAATTTATTCAAGTTGTATGCATTTACAAGGGTCTTTGAGCTAAGAATAAAGGTATAAAAATAGTTTGGATTTCAATTCTATCGACACCGTTAGGCACAGCTGGGAATTTTTCCTCACTTATTTTTTTTATCCTCCCCCAAAATCTCGTGTCATGGCACATCAATGTTGCGTGACGTACCGGTTAAAAAAACGCCGATCTAGAAACTCATAACTCGACCCTCATCTGCACTTGATGCAATTATATTTTTTTAATACTAGCCGGACATGATTAGCAATGATGCTTCAACACAACTTTTTATTAATTCAAAACTAGATTCAAAAATAGGTGTTGGATGTCTATTGACTATTGGATGGCATAAAATTACTATTAAGTAGATGCATTAAAAAGATAAGGAAATAATAGAATTTAAAGGTTATAAATATAATTTAAATCTTGGCTATAGTTATGATGATGATGATGATGTGCCATTTCTGTATGTATTCTCTGAAATGCCTAGTGGCCTCCACTATGACTCAGATCTCAATATATATTATTATTATTACAGTACCTATTGGTATTTAGAGATGAACATTTTCCGAGAAAGTTTGAATTATAAAATGTTCTGCAGTGGGGGCTTGCAAGGGAGGGGTTAAATTGTAGAGGTGGCACTTAGCACCTATTATACTTCAAAATATATTGTGTTAAGAGACGAGTGACTTATAAGAAGGAGAAGAGGGCACAAGGGTGGAGCACAAGTAGATAAAAAGCACGGAGGATAGGGGGGAGACTTCGGGCCATCCATGAAATTATTCTAATTAACTTCTTGTTGGTAATATATGGAATTATGGTTTGTAAACATAGCTGGTCTACAAAGGCTCGCATTCATTTGTTTCTTTATTACTTTTTTTTAGCGCCGCGTCTTACTACCTGTTTGGGTTATACACCTATGTACTAATTACAGTAATTTTCTGGGGGTGAAGAAGGATAAATATAGAGGAATTGAACCCAAATTTGCATGAAGTGAGAGTGTAAAACCATTTAGGAAAATCTACCTCAATGCACCCGACCGGGATCGAACCCCGATCTTCCTGTCTTTGGCAGTCTAATCTATTGCAACAGTAACGCATTAGATTGTGCTACCACCAAAACAGGTGTTTCTTTACTACTAAGACTACCACCACCGATTATTATTATTATTGCTATTATTAACATTATTATAATTTTAAGTATAAACATTGACATGTGTTGATTTGGGATATCTATATCTTGATTATCCTAGTTCCATTTAATCTGTTGAAATTATTTTACAGAAATAATAAATGTTCCGGAAAAAAATGTAGGGAAAAGTTTTGGTCGCACATCTTAGTTGGTATTGCATCCTCTACACTAGGCTATCTGCTTCATTGCACCCTGCACCCTTTCTCACGTAATGGGGCATTTAAAGTTGGTCCAATCCCCATGTAGTAGGGACTCCTCGGTCTTCCTCTTGCTAAGACCAGAACCGAGGAGAATATCTTTTGATACTAAGACACTGGGGTTTAAAAACTGCTTTGCAGAGAAACTCATTTTAAAAAAATTTGAATAGAAAATTGCATTTGACGGATTGAAAGTTTGGCTGGCACAGTTAAAAATATTACAAACTATAAAAATAAAAACCTCATCACTGTAGCCAAGCGTAGGTAGTGTATTTTCACAAGACCAAATATTTTGTGGATAAGGTCCTATCAAAATGTATCGATTCAACTCTCGCTATGAATACAAGTCCCGAAACGCTACAATACTTTGCTGAGTCGTGCCACGTGTCAGTCTTCTCATGCTTAGTCCGGAGCTCGATCAAGAATATTCCAACAAAGCTCAAACACGAGTAACCAATCGCTGAGTTTTGTTCAAAACCTCACAGACAGCTTGGGAAGTGTGGGTAGGCAATAAACACAAGGGGACGACAAATTAATCTCGGCACAGTATTTAAAGAAATTCTGAAACATATACCCAGAGGCTTATAGCATCTTAAACAAGATAAAATAATTATTTCAATAAAGTCTATGTAAATATTTATCTATTTATTTGATTGTAAGAATATAAAATGAGAGCAGTCCCTTCAAATGTTTTACAAGGCATTTAGGAAAATAAATGCCAATAAGTTATTAACTATTTTTAAATTAAAAAAAAAGACACTTGGCCACAGGAATTAAACTCATCTACTACTATGCTGTTATAGTGAGAGAGGGTAGTTTTCACATTTTGAGATTTTGAGGTTAACATTTTTAAATTGTGTCTTCAGATGCAAGTCATACGATGTGCCCATCTTAAATGTTTGAGTAGACAATTATTTTTAAGACTAGTGTGATATGACGACACCAGTCATGTCACATCTACTGCCAAAAGCTTATACAAGAATTGCATGTCCTGGAAAACTATCTTAGTTTAGTACGATTGATATGCTATGTAGTGCTTGTGAACTGTGTCACTACCAGTTGTGAATTGTCTCAACAGTAAATAAAGTAACCCCATAATAAATAATGTTATACATCACAGAAACCTTGAGAGATAACAACAAATTTTAGTCTTTCGATAATTCAAACTTACTTGTTACAAAAACAGCATAAACCTCAAAGAGAACATTAGAAACCAGGGATGTCTATTTCATAGGGTTGATTTGTCTTACAGTTTAAAATTATTGATGAGTTTTAAAAAATTGTGGAGGTGGGAGGCACTTGTAATTATTATGCAATTGACTATTTTTTTATATAATTTTAACAACAATGCACCTTACTTGTAACTTTCAATTTTCAGTCTAATTGTTGACAAGATAGACAAAGACGAGGATGGATTTGTGAATCAGGAGGAGCTAAAGGACTGGATTCAGTTCACACAAAAAAGGTACATTGTGGACGATGTTGAGCGGCAGTGGAAAACTCACAATCCTGAGAACAAGGAGAAGATAACCTGGGATGAATACAAAAAAATGGTCTACGGCTTCATGGATGGTCAGTACCATGGCTTCTCCTTATTTGATTAGATTCATTCAACACATTTTCTGTTATTATATTGGTTTTAACAGTGACCTACGAACAAACATAAAGTTTATAACATTACCGGGTTGCAGCAGTGAAGAAGGGCGGGGTCATGGAGCTTTTGGTAACGGTCACACTAAATTCAAGATCGACCCAGGAGAGTTTTGACTGTTGGCGGTAGTGCACATTAACTATAACAAGGAATTTGTTCATTCGCAAGATGAAAAGTAGAAAATCAACACTCCCCTAGTAAGGCAGACCCAGATTGATAAGTGATCGTTCAGACAGGGATCAACTTCAGCCCTTTACTTAAACCACCAATAAATATTATATCCATAGGCCCTGATATGTTTACCATGATCGAATCTACCAAACCTGCTAGTAAACAATGTAGACTAACGTTTATACAAACCATGAAAATGTTTCCCTAGTGTTACTGTAATAATTCACTAAATGAAAATGACTCATATAAGTTAGGAGTATCTACAAAAATAAGGAAAATCAGAATAACTATATTGTATTATACGGTTATTCGTCTGGGCAGGTATTCTCCTAGCTATTATTAAGTATCCATCTTTAACCACTCTATAGATTAACCATGTCGAAAGCTTTAATCATAGGTAATCAAAAGTAATCAAGGGATAACTCAAATTTTATTACACACACGAAAGTAGTTCTAAGAAACATCAAAACAGTATGAGCCTTAATCGGCTACACAAGTCTAATGGGCCAACCATTGGCAACTTTAATAGAGCTTTAACTTAAATTTAACACTTAACAAAATTACTCCAAATTAAATAAATATTCAACGTTGAGAGCCCATATCTTGTTTGAAAGGGATTTCCAATAGCCTGAAGGTTTAACCTAATAATAATAATACAAATAGCTAAATCAACACTATTACATATAATCCTTAAGAACTATAATAATGATAATAATAATAGTTCAGTCCTAATAGTTAACCAACAAGATACCAACACAGGTTACGATATACTAAAACAAATTATGATCTGCGAGTGGCCACCGCGCAGAAAGAACCAGATTAATGTGCACATAGGTTCAAGCTAACGCTCTACAGTCACACGGGTTCGCTGACAGTCACTAGCGGTCACTTCCTTGGATAGTTCCACCTAAAGTCAATCTTCATATGTCGGCATCCTCTAAGTTAAGTTTAGAGAAGAAAAAAAATCTACTGTATCACTTATCGGTCTCGGTGAGTCTGGCGACATGCGTGACCACACGTTCCACGCGAAACCTCAGGGGTATCCAAGTTGGTATGCAACTCGGCAAAACTTTACTCGTGAGTGCCTCAGGTCACCAGTCAGGGGCAGGCAACCACTGAAGAAGTACCACGGAGGTTGTCCGTAGTTTGCAGAACACAGGCCGGTAAATAAACCCCAGACTCCCAAACGCCGAGTCTGAAACCCTACAAACCCCGTGTATAAATAGTATGGTTCCAACAATAAATGTAACCCTTTATAAAGGTCAATTACCAGATTTAATTAAAGCTACTAAAATGTATTATATAATAAGTTTAGGATAAAAATGACTTTACCATCAACATTCCAAGTATAAACTTTGACACTGAGTGATAAACCAAATTGAGGACATCAAATATTGTTCCCAAACATTGCCCCATATATATCCATGGTGGGCACAAATTAGTAAAATCACACAGTTTAGATAGAATATTATCATACATAACACTTAATCCAATCAGATCAAAGGGTTTGTTATATTAAATGGTCTTACACCAAGTAGTTTTCACCCTGCATGACCGGTCAATTATTTCATTCTAGTCCCATTAGAACTGGCGAAATTTGTAAACATTACGAAAAGTAAAACAACTTTGAAAGTTATAACCGACAGTATATATTAAATAACATTAAAAGATCTACCTTACCTCCGCCACCAAATATTAGCACCAAATCCTCCCAACGGAGACAGAGGGTCTTCTCAGCACAAGTGTTCAAGTCCAACACACAGTTAAGAAACCGTACCGCTGGACAGCCGACACACAACTAGTCTCATTTGCCAAACCAACAGCTCACCGATCATGTTATGACGTAGGTCACAGATTATTCATAGCGCTCTAGTGGACGAAGTGGGCAATGTTGATGTCCGAGCATCACTGGAAGTACCAGACTACAATAAGTAAATCCACCTTTAGCGGGCCAGGCTAAATATCTTCAGAGTGTTCCATGTGACGAGAAACGTTAAAAGTTAACACATTTAGTGCCAATTGGGGGACAAATTACTATTGTGGTCTTAAATCTATAATAGGAATTAATCTAAAAGAGAGCATGTATTAGATGTTTATTACTCAAATAGTGAGTTTTATTTTGTTCAGCCATTTAGGGAGGTATGGAGGTAATTTAATAAATTGAAACTATTTACAAAATGTTGCTAGGACCTACTTGAAGGAAAATTAGACCAAATATAGAATTTCTTGAAATGTGTGTTGTTAATTATGTGGATTGTATTTTTGAGAAACCTCACAAAATGTGCTTAGCAATATCCCAAGAGTTTTAAAGCATGTGTTTTGTTAATTGGCTACCAACACTACAAAAATAAGTATGTGGTCCACAAGATATTTAGCAAGGTTAAAGACTATGTAATATACTGTACTTATCTTGATAAACTAGATTCATTATTTTATTTGGCCCGCATTGCCACTACTTTGAATTTTATTCTGATGATAGGACTACATCCAAAATAATATGAAGATTATTCCAAATGTCGTTGACAGTCTTTCACTGTTTCTTATTGAGTCCACATAAAGTTGGTGGACTTTTACTTTGGTTATATAGAGAGTTGAGTTGAATCCACTATTTTACGAATTCGAATCTCCAATTTACCTTCAAATCATAAATCTGAATCTGAATCTTGGAAAAAATTATGAACATAAGAGGAAATATAAATATAATAGAATAGTAAAAAGTACAAATAGTAACAAAATTTTACCCGCCTCGGTGGTGTAGTTAGCTAACGCGCTAGTTTAGTGTTGAGCTAAACTGCTGAGGACAGGGAGATCAAGGTTCAAATCTTGGTCGGGTGAACTGGGTGTGGTTTTTCCTAAATGGTTTTACACTCTCCCTCCTCGCAAAAATGGGTTCACTTCCTCTAATAGTAACCTTCCCCATTCCTAACCCATTAGTGTAATTAGTACTTACGTATAACCCAAGTGGGTAGTAAGACACGGTGCTAGATAAAAAAAACCAACCAAATGTTAACATTCTTCCTTATAATCCATTAACTATAACATTCATACATTCAGTTAGGTGTTAAATTACTGGTCTGGGGTCTGGATGTTATGTTCATCCTTGAATAATAATTAGTTTCGAACTACCACTAAGCAGTATAAGAGCTTTAAAACGAGGTGTGTACCAATACTGGAAAAATATTTTATTTTATTTTTTATGTTGGAAATATTCATGAATTTTGAGTCAAATACAGGATAAGTAACAAACCTCTTCTCATTGAGTGAAATTGGCTACGGCAATTTGCATCAACATTTTGAGACCCCTAATATAATATTCATAATTTTAATACTTCTAATAGTTTTAGTTTGACCACCCCTTTAATACGCTGGTCTGGTGGCTGTCTCACTTCCTGACCTTTATATTCCTACCCCCCCTCCTATACATGCTAGAGGACTACACCAGCAGCCATTCCATTGGCACAATATCCTCATTGTTGTGTTTTTCAATTCACCCCTTTTCCCCAATCCCCCCTCCCAAAAGCTGTATATAGTTCGCAAGTTTGGCTGATGTGAGTGCTCTGCAGAGCCGTATTGTTTGTCTTGTTACCTTTGTGTACAAGAAGAAATGAGTAAACTCAGGAGAAAAACTTCCTTTAAAAATTATTGGTTGGATATTACACTCTTTACAGATTGGCCGTGCCTCCAAAAAGATAAAACTAAAGGACATTGTTCTTTGTGTAAAACCAACTTTGATATAAGTAAAATGGAAGTATCTTCAATTTGATCTCATCCCAAGGGAAAGAAGCATTTTAACCATTTGAAAGCTGTTAGTGGGAACAAAAAAAGAATACAACTTTGTCTCTGCAGCCAAAAATGCAGTGTCATTTGCTGAAGGTGTACATTATAGTGCTAATACCCATGAAGTAGTTTTGAAACACAAAACTAAACATAGTTGTTCTTTCCAGAGTTCCTTGTCAAAGATGAAGTTTCTCATGCTGAAATATTATGTACTATTAATGCAATAATGACACATTCTTATGCTATAAGTTTTTCTGCTTGTATTAATGTTTTCCAATAATGATATTGCCCAGATATTCCAAATGCTTAAAGATAAACTGGATATGTCCTTGTGTATGCACTAGGTTTTTTTTTTTTTTTTTTT